>ML808885.1:3012-23225 GCA_009831015.1 Picea engelmannii
TATTATCTATTAATTTAATACTCATGTTATTAAATGTAATAGGTACTAGTTAATTAATCAATTAATTAATCAAATTGAAACCATTAATTAATTAATAATTATTTAATTAGTATTATTATACCTATCTTGTTTAATTAATACCATATTAAGACGATTAATCTCCTAATTAATTTTTACTTAATAATCCTTAAACATTTGTTCAACTAGGGTTGTTACAATTTTCCACTTGATGATATTTTCAAGGAGCAAAGTCACATGATGAAGTTCTATCCAGATTCCAGACTCTTCCTAACAAAGAACAATTAGATTTTCTTAATTTTCAAAAGCACAGGAGAAGTTGTCTACCAAAGATTTTACAAGCAAAGCAAAGTCTTACCCATAATGGCAATCCAGCCTCAGAGGTGCTACCATCTTCTAATCCTAATAAATATGATTTGTCTGAGATCAAAACCAAGGAAGATGAGAAAACACCAGAGACATCATCAAAATATACAACACTGGAGGAACCAATTCTACTAGGTAAGACCTTACAAGAAACATTGACAATATTTGAAGCTTTTATGAAGCATGGACATGTTTTCCCTCAGATTACTTCAAACACTAAAACTCACTTAAAGGATATTACTACTCAAGGGGAATCTACTGCACTTACATCCTCCATTCCATCCTTAACTCCTCTTACATCAAGCTTTGAGATACATGGAGAAAAGGTAGTAAATGTTGAATATTTGACACCTATTCAGCCATAAGAAATGCCTTCATCATACTTCTTCTTCAACAAGAAGAGGAAAGCTATTGTGCAGAGAGAGATTCAGAAGAAAGGATGTGTAATCACAAAAAGGCAGAGGATGATATTTGATGTTCAAGGAAAGAGTGACCCTGAATTCGCAAAACATGTAGCCAATTCTTTGAGAGCTTTTGCAACAACAAATTTGTGGTCAGTGGACAATTTAAGAGAAAAAATTGATCAGAAAGATATTTTAATTGAGTAGTTGCAAAATGATTTGAGACAAACAGAGGTAATTATTAGGGAATGAGTTAATTCTGAACTAGTTAAGGTCTGATAAAGTTATCAACAACAGATCAAACAGCTGGAAGAAAAATTAAGAACAAGTCTTCAAGATCAACAAATGTTGAAAAATACGTTGTCTCGGAAAGATGCATTACTACTTCATTTAAAATCTCAGATCAAAAAGGTTGAAAATGAAATTGTTGATATTTCTTCTTTTAGGAAACAAGCTCTGGAAGTTAATGATGGATTACAATCATCCCAAGATAGTTTCTATGAAAGCTTGGGAAGTATTCAAAAACAATATATTATCATCAATGATTCTTTACAAATCATTGTTGATAAAGAAAAAGAGTTGGTCAATACAAGATCTAAGTTTCAGGAATTGATGATGTGGAATCAAAGCTTAAATGTACCAGAAATTGCACAACTTAGAGAATTTGAACAATTAAAGGGTGAAGTGGCAATAAAGACTTGGGAAAATAACCTAGAGGAAAGTAAAATATTGGCCAAAGAAGCCAAAGAAGCTTGTTTAAATTCTCTACTGGTTGTAGATGTAGAAATGGAGAAGTTTGACCTCGATGACGTTCATTCAATGATTGAGACTCTTAATGTAAATGAGAAGAGAGGAGATTTGAAAAAAATCAGAGAAAAGGATAAAGTTGACATCCAACAAATGACTCAAGTTAACTTGCAGATTTTAAACCACTTCCTAGTTAAGCACAATCTACAGTGTGAAAGTACTCAACAAGATGCAATTAGAGTTCAAAAAAATTACCATTGATACATAGAAAGGATTACTCTGAGTTAAATGTTAATACAAAGCTCCCTAAGTTTGTAGTTGAATTATTGAATATGCACAATCAATACAAGGATAAAAAAAAACAGTTGCATCTACGAGAAAAAAAATGAAGAGATAAGCCTTCAAGCAACCAACAAGCGATGATGTTTCCAAAAGCATGACAGATGTTCAAATATTTTATTTTTGTAATATTCAGTTTAATGTTAATCTAGTATTTAGAGTATTTTCTTCTATTTTAGGATCTAGAAGTGTGGAAGTCTAACTGATGTTGGTTAAGACAAAATTGTATAAATAAATATATTTGAGATATGAAAAGGGATTTTTTTGGCCTAAATGTAAAGAGAGACTTTTTAATAGAAATTTCTATAGGAAGACAAAGATTCTACTTCTCATTTCTTTGAGTTATGTGTTTTCTATGTGTTGCTACTTTCATTATCATAATTCATCTTCTTCATACTATGGTGTTTAGGAAATGAATAATTGCAGTTTAGTAATACATCTACTGCAGTTCACTTAATTAGATGTTTATTCAAGTATAGTTTTTTCTCTGATTTGTTGTGAGTGGAACAAGCCTGTATCTATATAGTTGTTCTCATCTTAATTCATATTTATACACACATATTTATTCTATTGAAAATAAGGTAAGATTTATCAAAATCAGATACGTTACTTTGTTTGTCAATTTTGTTTGCTATAATTCTTCTTTCCATCTCTTGATTATTGATAAAATCTCAAGGGAAGAGATATTGCCTCTGTGTTTCTAAATTATTAGAGTGTTGAAGTCTCATTCTATGTTGAAGGTAGAAAGGAACTTTGAAAGAAAATATCATTAATTTGGATGCCTGACATTGTTCTGTGAGCCTGGAATAAATCTTAGGAACAACAATGCTAAAATATTTATCATATCAATGTGTTATGTTTATTATACACACTTCTCAACTAAATATTATTTATGCATTGATTCCTTTACTATATTATACACACTAGTGCATACTAAAAATAATGTTGCCGACATATCGATATGTACTAATTACAAAAGCATTGGAGCACATTCTATATTAAACGCATCGGGTCTCTAAAGAACATTATCGCATCGGGGCTAATTATAAATTAATTGCATTAGATATACTAATCCTAAAGCTTGTTGCTGCTAAATATAACTTGATCACACAAGGGAGGACAAATCCTAAAGCTCACTGGTGCATCATAAGAGAATAACGAGGAACCGATACATATTAATTATAGGAGCATCAATGTTCTACATACGATGAAAAAGGTGACATTGGTGCACAATAGTTATAAATCCACCAGGGTAATTTTTTATTATATCCAAGTCCGAGGAGTTTTTTATTATATTCCTTTTTGGTGCATTTTATTATATTAATGTACTGATGCCAATTTTTCAATAGCGCATTGGTGCAAAAAAAAAAAAAAACTTTGCTACAACCTCTGCCTGCCCAAATTTTTTTAGTTATATAAAAAATCCACTAAAACCTCTACAACCAATAGAGGAGGTTGTAGCAAAGGGTTTTTTTGAAATTTTTTCCAAATTTTGTTACACTAAAAACCTATGCTAGAAGGTGTTCTCCTTGTAGTGGTTGTCCCCTTGCCTTGTCTGCTCCCCAAAACTACCCAAATTGGATGTTTATCCTCTTTGCTAGTTGTTGATCAATTTTCATTGGTCAAAGGTTAGATCTTTTGGTCATTCTTTTTTTTCTTGTATATCCTACACTTAACCATTTTTTTCTTTTGTGGGTTGCAGAAACTCTACTCATAATCATCATAAGTCCACAAACCCACAATCCCGCAAGTCTCTCAACACTAAGCCATTTTTCTATTTTCCTTATTTTCATACTTAGCCATTTTTCCATTTGCGGGAGTCCCATTGCAGGGGAATAAATGAAGTTCAAAAGACCCAAACCCTGCAAACCCACATCTCGCATTTTCGCTCACTCCAAAATGACCCACATTCTTCCACAACATACAGAATGAATTGTTTTTGTGCTTAGTATATTTTTCGATTGCGGATGCAAAAGTCTCCCTACATTTCCCTTTCCACATCCTGCACCCCACAATATCACAATCATCATTATGCACTCCCCATCACTCATTTTACACCTCCATACTTAAACATTTTCCATACATCTCGATACATAAATCGCTTTCCCCGAGAACATTATAATCGTACTTCCAAATAGGTCAACACATGAGGTGAATTAAAACCATTATTAATGACACATTTCTTGTAAATTCCCCGCTTTAAATCCAAATCTAATTGTGCAAATAACATTTTTAAACTAAGAGCTACAATGTGTGATATTAAGTAAGTACGTGAAGAATTTAGTAAAGAGTTAAATCCTCATTGTAAATTTCTACTATGACAGAACTGCCACCTTTTCATTTTAATCAACTTTTGCTAAATATGCCCAATGAGCAAAAGGGAGCTCTATTGTGGCGACATTGTAAATACTCTAGGATGTGAGGACCATTCATTCCAATGGTTCGGGGTATTTAAATGGTACACAACACTCTCTCCTGATGAAAAAATCTCTAATAAGGTTTGGACATCTGGAATAACATTGGTAGATTGTATGTCGGAGGTAATAAAATTTAAGGATTTGATTCTTTGGCGTGTTGACAATTTCAAAAACGAAAAAAGTATTATTCAATTATAGAGGAAGATGCCTATTTATTTGGCACCAACAATATTTAGAAGGATGCTCAAACTCCTTGAGCCTACTACGACTTTCAAAAGTTTAGAAGTAGATGCCTTTTTAAGGGCCAACCATGGAGGGTCAAAGATTTTGGATAGTTTTTTTTTTAAGTTGTCAGACTACTCTGATAACTCCACCCAGAATTATTGGGTAGGAATCCATGGCCACTATCTTGAGATATGCAATGCATGTCTTACACCTCTTTGTTCATGAGAGTGTATTATTTGATTGGGCTCAAATAATTTTAAGTGAAGTTTCTTTCCAACTTGTAAATTTATGGAAAAATAAGAAATTATTTATGAGTTCCTACTTGATCTTCACAATTGCATACTGCCATATTTTTGAATACTTTCCTTACACAAAGAGTGTTGATTTTGGCAAAGACCCAGTTCAATTTTGGTATCCAACAATGTGGAAACATAAAGCCCCATATCATTTTTATGAAGTTCATAATATTTTTTTGTCTACTTTCAAGAAGCTAGTCTATGATCTCACCACATTGAGATTGTCTATAGAAGTTGCTTCCTTCTTGATAGGAAAGGGGGTTTTTGAAACCTTGGACGACTTCAGTTTCATAATATTGTATGGTTTCAAGGAAAAAGACTCCTTACTTCCTTTTTATGTGTCAGATAAATTCTTTGTTATTGAAGTTTGAAAACAATACAAGTCCTGGGAACATTTCTTTAACGAGAAGAGAAAAAATAAGTTTGTTCCATTTCCCCCAAATATTGGGGAAATCATTGTCAAAAAAATTTCCCATCTGGATGAACTTGCTAGTCATTTTGATAATTTCAAGCTAAAGGAAGTTTCTGAAGTTCCTGGATTTGACCCCGGTGATCTGTTTATAGCACATATGTCTATAATCGGTTATGGCTCATTGTTTGTAAAGACTACCCAATTCAAATAAGGAGGTGGGGATAATTAAAACCCCATGGAAGCCATCCTTGAGAAAGTTCATGATGATATCAATACTCTGGTGAGTACTAATGACCAGTAAAAAAAGGGTAGAACCATGAGAAGTGATAACCCTAACCCCAACTAACCCAATGTGTCACAGAGGAGTTCTTAAAAAAAAAACAAGACCCAGGAAAGCAATCTTGGCCAAAAGAATTCCCATTTGGGAAATTCTGGTGACAGAGGGGTTGAAAATATTCCCAAATGAGATATTGGTACAACACATAATTCTTATGTAGCACTCAAAAGAAAAAAAATAAATGAAAGTAAAAAAGGATAGAAGGAAATTCCAGTACCTGAAACTGAAGATACGAAAATGGATGTTGAAGTAGAAGAACTCGACTAGAGCACACAAATATTGTTGGAAAATGGACTAATAACACAAGAATTGACTTTTCAAGAGCCATTATTATTTGAGGAGGAATCTTTTACATTGCACCACACAACCTTTAAGATAGAATATAAAAGGTTGTTAATTGAAAAAATAACTTGAAAAATAAAAAGGTTGTTGAGAAGTGGAACTCTGAGATTGATTTACAAGGGGTGAGACCCTCAAAAGTCATGAAATTACATGAAGCAACTAGAGAAGCACTCAAGTATTCAATTGAAAAAATTGAACAATAAAACCAAGTTTTGAAAGAAAAAGTAAAAGAATTAGAAAACACCTTACTATCAAAACCTCTGTTTCGCCAAGCCAATTGCCACCATCCAACCTCTGAACACTTTAGAAGACAACTCTAGAATTAGGCTCTAGAATAATGAGTGCTTCAAAATTTTTGATAGCCATTAGACAATATATTGGAGAGAATATATAAAAAGAAATTGCTCTAATCTTTAAGATATGGGAACTAGGTACTAGTTCTACTACATTGTCCTCAAGGATTATGAATTTCAAAGAATACCTCCAAAGATACCTAGATAGTGATGAAAAATTCTACAAGGAAGTTGTTGGCACATTTTCTACCAAAATATCTAATATGAATTATATGCAAAGGAGAGAGCGTAATCTACCATCTAAAATTAGATTAAGGACGATTAATGCAATATGGTTAAAAAGAATTGAATGTTTAAAAGAATTACTAGAGGAATGTGATGTCATAAATACCAAAAGGGGTGATTTATTTGTAAAGATTGTTTATTTGACAAAGGAGTTGAGGGACCCACATTTGATAATGGATTTAATTCTACTTTTTAAAGATCAATTACAACAACATTTGGATGCCCTAATCATTTAATGGTAAAACGATTTCAATGAAATAACTGAATACTCAGAAGAGGAAGTGGAAAAGTGGTTGATCCATTATGTAAATAAGAATGAAGATGTTGAAGACACGTTGCACCAACTCAGTTTTGATATTATAGATATGGAAAAAGAACTATTTAATGCAAGAATTAAACATGAGATGAAGTTTTCTCCCATGTAGGAGTATATTGAATTACAGTTAAAGAACACATTGATAAAGATAACTTAGCTAGATCAACAAACATTAGTTACAACCATCATGAAACCTCCAACTGAAAACTCTACAAGAAGCACTCCAACAAGCAAATGAACGAGGTTAATTTCCACCATAGTAAGTCAAGTAGTCATATTATTCATTTTTCCTTCTCAGTTAATAGTCATTCAACCTTTCTCGTTTCAGGATTTGTGAAAAGAAAAGGCTAACCCCTGACTGTGTCTTTTTCTATCTTATATGCCTTTCTTTAATTTCATGGTCCGTGGGAGCCCAATCCTTGTCCTCTTTGAAGGACAAATGCCATTTACCTTTTATGAACATTACAAACATTATTATTTAAAAAAAAACATTTGTATATATTTTTAGGATCCCCAGAGAATTATTCGGGGCACAACATTAGTGTTTTTTCATACTTTGAGTTTAAAGTATAAGATTTCAAACGTGTGTCTATCAAATCCTTTTTTATATTAATGCAATAATCATGTCAAGTTCTCTATAAATGTGGGCTATACTTCTTATCTTGTTTAATGATGCATCTTATCTTGATCATGCTATGATGGAAATGTTGTCTTTCAAAATTTCTTACTTTTATGGTTTACAATCTTGTATCATATTGTAAATATTCATTTTCTGAACAAACCTGGTCCTTTCTTAGGTGTTCTTTACATGCGGATATTTATTTTATGAAATCTTAGTCTTTATAGTCTTTTTTGTAAACTGTAATATATTGAAAGAGGAGTACCACCTCTATAAAAACACAAGAGGATTTATCCTCGCCATGTTATCTTAAGACTTGACAGTTTTTTAGATCAACACAAACTAGGAACAACCTTGCCAACTCCCTAACTCTAGGAAAACCTTGGGGGTTAATTTTCCGGCCCTCCATTCCTAAATTCTTAGAACCACAACCCTAGTATGTCCATAATACTATATCATAATTCCATATCAAAATTCCCAAGTCTCAAAACAAAATCCTCTCATATTTTGTTTCTCCTTCTCTCAAAACCAAAATCTCTTCCTCCCAATGCTTGGAACCCCCGAACCTCCCCAAATCTCCTTCCCCTTATCCCTCCTTCCACCACATTCCCTCAAAAACATCCCCACCATCATGAAACCCTTGACTTCCCTGACATATATTTGATAGCTTATCCTAACTCAATAAATAACATTTAATCCAATCCAAGCACAATCCATTCAATTTTAACACGTAATGATTTCATACATATAGTATACATATATACATAAATCAATTCAATCAATTTAATACTCACATTAAAATCTAAGTAAATTAATTACATTAATAATAACACTAAGCATCATTAAATTAATTAACTTAATAAACCACATTAACACTAATCAAATCAATTAGATTAATAATACACTAAGACATAATAGACCCATGACAAACAATCATAATTCTTATCTTAATACATCATAATACTATTAGCATACATGCACAAGGTATGTATGCGTAGTTGGTGCATACATAGCTCGTTTGTGTACTAATGATAAAAACCATCACACCTAATGCAAGTTTCTTGTATGCTCACAACCAAATAGATAGCACAAAAAATCTCATAATGAATTAATCAATCGTGTACATCAATCATAATAACATAAATTCATCAGTCACAACAGTATAATATAAATGAAACATTTTCCTAGGTTATCGTAATTGAGTTAATATTTTAATAGAAAAGAACAAGGAATAAGTCAGGCACTACGATTACATGATTAAAACCCAACAACACTCTCAACTACTATGAACACTCTACCTCCCTAACCTACTTCCATCTTCCAAATCATATCCCTCCTATGTTGGACTATACTGGAGCATTAACTATATGGACCTAACTCTAGATAAAACCTATAAGTGGAAGTGCCAACTACCTTGACCAAGCTTCCCCAATAGGAAATTGGCGGTCACCATCACACGTCTAAGAGAGAATGACTTAACACATCCCTCCCACAACTTCATGTTTCGAAGGATAAATGGTGGGCAATGCCTCCACCCCTCCTGATAGAACTAGGGTCAATACCCTATCATGGACCATATTGTGTTTCTATGTTTTGGGAGCTTTGTCTTCAAATATCATGTTTCATTCAAATATCTAGTTTTAGGCATTTGTGCCACCTGAAAAACCTACACTTGCCCAAATATCATAGAAATGCATTTGAACCAATATAAAATAACATAATAATGTTTCCTATCATACCATTTCTCATTCGATGCCATGACATCGACCACCTAATATCGCACTACATTGGATACCTCATAGCCCATTCAACATGTAGGTTAGATTACATCACAAGAACATGAATAACCATAATAAAATTGACATACAATTACCACGCCACTCATCGATGAACTATGTAAATCAAATAGTTCATCTTACGCATGACACTAATTTCATTTAAACATATCATTAAATCCAATATCCGTGTACCAATTCCTTCAATTAAACTTGCATGCTAGAACTAAATCACATAACATTTGCCATTAATCACTCATAGTATTTACATATACGTAGGTCCAGATGTCCATAATTTGAAGTGTTAATGTTTAATAGTGTTCCACGATTAATAAGCAATGAAAATAAAAGTAGGCGATAAGTAAATTTAGTTGCCTAGGTCAAAATGGGGCATTACACCAAAATATAATTGAGGATGGGGGCTTAAAAACCCCTTTCTATTCTCAAAGGCCTTGACTACAAAAAATGTGTGGAGGCTAATTCAAGGAATATGTTTGAGGGTTTAGGTTGTAAGAGAAAAGTATATATCCCTTACTACAGTGGAGGATTGGGTTAGAAAACCACCTAAACAATCAAATAATGCCTCAATAATATGGAAACCAGTTACTTATGCATCCCATATGGTTGGAAATTGGATAATATCGAAAATGGAGACATGAGGTAAATTTCAAATTGGCCTTGATTCATGGGTAGGAAGCAAATATATGCATAGACTACCCTTTCAAATGATACATGCATTAAGAAATAAAAGGTATTATAAACTTAGATGGGATACAAATTGGGGAAGGACTACAATAGTGGCTATCTTGGGAAGAGCTAGGATTAAGGGAATAATATACAAAGTTATGGAATAGGTACATAGACATCCTGAAAGACTAAATGTGAGACTCAAAGATGAACATAATCAATTAATTTGGTCACTGAATCTCATTGGAGATGATGTTCCTAGATAGGCTACAAAGAATCGGTAAAGGAAGGAAGAGAAGATCATCATTTCTAGTGGTGGAAAATGATATGGAAATTAAAATTTCCTATAAAAAAAATTCTTCATGTGGTTGATTCTACACAATAAGGCACTCACATGAGAGGTCCTTCAAAAAAGGATTTTCATTGGGCCAGGATTGATCCATAATCGAGGGACTTATAGCCCACTCAATTTACCAACATAGATATTGTGTAGAATTAACTTCTAAGCTCTGCTCTCAGGTTTGTACAAAGTGCTCTATCTCCAACAAGGCTACCAAGCATGTTCCTTTTTTACCTGTGCAATATCTTTGTCTTTTGGAGGCTACCAAGCCTTTGTCTTTTTCCCTGTACAAGAAACTCTCTTCCTCTGTGTTCTCTTGACTACAAATCATGTTCTTGTGTGTGACCTACACACATAAAATAGTTGACAACATAATGGAAATTGAGTTAGTAATAAACACCGCTCAAGATGAATGGTTGTCTCTTTCTCCATGTAACCAATGGATTCTTTTGAGTTTTATCTTTTGCATTTGATGCTATTAGGAGTGAAACAACCAACAGTAACCCCTCACTGCTCACTATTCTTATAAAATATATGTGATATTGGTCTCTTGGCTACTCATGGAAAATCTAATGTCCTTGTTGAAGTAAGTAACATAAGAACTCTTACTTCAAAGTTCAGAAATCCTTGTGAAATATTGATTGGAAATTTAATGTAGAATTCCAATGCAACAATATGGATTTCTTCCTCAATAGTGAATGTAACAACATGGCATTTTCTTCTAATTATTATATAACTGCTCAATTCAAGAAATTAATTGACAAAGAGGGGATATGAGGATGAACCCTAAAAAAATTTCTCTAGCTTTATTCTAGAAGCTCCTTCATTGGAAGAATTGAATTGACTATAAGTTATAGAAAACACCACACTCTACAATAAATTAAGTGGCTATCACTACAATGAAAAAGATAAAGTAGTTTTGATTCACCGATAGAGTACCATATGCCCCATTCTCATAGATTACAAAACATTATATAGGCTACAAAGGAGTGCCCACATCAATATGAAAATGGTGGAAATGTCAATGGGAAGCCCCTCCTTTGGAAGAATGCAAGGTCAATTATCTTGGGTTGAGTCAACCCAATATATGCAATTAGATTAACAAAGGAATAAATTGACCCAGTGAGGGATCAATTGACCAAAAAGACCCACGGTGAGTGATCGTTCCACCAGAAAGACCTAGTCGACCCAAGGAGAATACCAATCAACCAATGAATAAGTCAATTAATGTATACGTCTCGTACGTCCATGTATGGATGTTGTATGACCATATAGATGAAAGAAAAACGTCCTTGGCAACTGTTCATTCACCAGGCAGGAAAAATTTCTCCCAACAATGTATAGAAATGTCCAATTGTGCAACCATTCGACCCAGGAAATAATAAATTCATCCATCAATGTTTAAAAGTGCCCAATCATGCAACCATTCAATCCAGGTATTATTAAATCTGTCCAATAATGTTTAAAAATGCCCCAAGCATGCAATAATTTTTCTCAACAATTAAAAATTACCCTAGGTAGAAGATTGAAGTGCCCATGTATTAATGGATGGTCTAGGCAATGAGAAATGTCCTAGTGAGAGAGAAATTCAACCAACAACCCGTGAGAGATGAGAAGAATTCTCCAAAATGGAAAATATGCTAAATAATTGCAACAACTATTTAATTACAACCATCAATCTTTAATTTCGAAATGAATCCAACAATGGATAGAGTTGTTGGTGTTCTTAGAAAATGAGTGGAAAGGAATTTCTAAGTGTTTCCAACATGAATAGAGTAACTATTCTTCATTTCCTTTAGAGATTCAATTGTAGGCTACATTAAAACACACAAGAATCCATATCTTATCTCCACAGTGAAGTAAGCACCAAACTTATGCACAACACAATGAGTTCACACACAAATTTCTCTTCACAAGCACAAGGAAATATCCAATCTCGTACAAAAATTTAAACACACCATAAGACAAATATTTTACCCTAGAAACCCAAATTGGAAAACCAACTTCAAATGGGGGATTAGTATTTGATTTCGATAATCTCTGGTACAAGCAACTCTTGACTCTCTATCATCCTCCTCCCTTGGCCAAAAATCCCCTTGGGAGTGAAATTACATGAGTAAGTAGGGAGAGCTAGGGGTAAGGGAAGGCCAAAAGACATGGCCCTTCACTTCCCATTCCTTAGCCTTCTCTCCTATTCAATTTTTTTTATTACATTTTGTTCTTTATTTTCCTCTCACATTCTCATTTTTGTTTTAATAAACTTTCACATTTACATTGCTTTACAAAGTTTGCCAACCGTCGACAATTGTCGATTTTTTTTTATATGTACTTAGTCTTACTCCCATTCATTGGTTCAGATCCCTTTCATATCAAGGATGGTGTAGTCAATGTCATCATGCAAAAAAAAATATATATCATATCATCTTGGAATGTCCATTTTCCAAGGAGGTCTGGAAAGAGGTAGAAATGATGATATGGATAAGGAACCTTTGAGAAGGTGAAATTATTGAAGAGGCTTTTGGAACTCGATGTTCCAAAAAAGAGACACTCAATATTAGAGCACTGCCACTCAACATAGCCTAGGGAATATGACTTGCTAGAAACCTAAAGTTGTTTGAAGATAAAGAGACATTTGCTCTCAAACGTGTAGTTTATTCTATAAATATTTTAAATGCCTACCCACAACTACAATAAAAATCAATTTCTCATTCTCATTCTGAAGAAGTAATAAACAAGGACACCCTTTAGTCTTTTTTTGATAACGCTTCGCAGGGGAACCCTACTAAGGGAGGCTCGAGAGGAATTATATATTTATCTTCAAATTATAACATCTCCTTCAAAGATGGAATAGATCAAGAATCCAATAATTTTTGTGAAATGGTGGCTTTAAAATTGGTTCTGAGGCTTGCATAAGAGTTTGATGTAACTTAACTAAAAAAATTTGGTGACTCAATGTTGGTTATTCAATGGACATGAAAATAAATTTCTTTAAGGAATTTTACCTTACAACCTTTGTATGATGAAGTTCTTAATCTCCTCACAAGATTTTCATACATATCTTTATCTCATATTCATAGGGACAGAAATGAAAGTGGGGCTGATTTTAATCTAAACAGGGAGGCATTGATATGCCATAAGAATTCCCTCTCCCTCATCATGTCTCTCCATGAAAGTGCACCCCATCATGAGAGTGCTCAAGGAATTAAGTAGGGTTTGTTAGTTAGTTGCATATTTCAACCTTCTAAATGCGCGCATATGCATTCTTTATTATAGGATTTCATCCTTCAAGCTACATAGATGCGTAATTTAGGGATTGAATCTATCAAGTAATAAACATAGATGGATCCTTTGTAAACCTATAAAAAGTTATTGCTCGATTAATAATGGAAAAGCAATTTGTTATGATGTTAGAAAATTTTCTGGATAAAAACTGTGTATGAGGTTTTGAAACATCCAATGTTTCAAGTGGACACTCCACCCATCATCAAGGACACTCAAGCTATAATGTTCAAAACAAGTCTTGAGGTTTGTATTTAAAGAGGAAGAATGGTATGTGGCCGTTCAGGATAAGAACTAGGAAATTACTTTATTTTATTATTTATCTATTGCAACAACTTCATTATTTTCAACAACCTATAATACTTTATTATTTTCACATCTCAATTTGTTTTCTTTTAATAATTGATCTATTCTTATCTCAACGGTTAATATTGATCTATTCTTGTTGTCACAATCTATTTATTCCCATTATTGTCATCATTTTGCTTAAGCCTACATATATCTTTGTTTTCTCTTTGTCTACTCAATTTTAATTCTTTCATTTTATTATCATTATTATTATCTTTTATTAACAATATTATCAAAATTTTGAAGAATTCTTATTATTTTATTATTAATCTATCTTAATAACTTTCAATACTTCATTATTTTAAAAAACCTTATATTATTCTCATTTTTTTTTTATTATTTGATCTAAATGGTTAATTTACTATCTTTATTAATATTGATCTTAACGGCTAATATTTTCCTAGTTCCTATCCTCAACGGTCACATACCATTCTTCCTCATTAAATACAAACCTCAACACTCATTTCTGACATGATAGCTTCAAGTGTCCTTGATGATGGGTGGAGTGTCCACTCGAAATGTTGGACGTTTCAAAACCTCATTCACAATTTTTATCTAGAAAGTTTTCTAACATTATGACTAATTGTGAAAATCTACATATTCATAATTTGTTATGATCTCTTTCTTTGTTTAGTTTCTTCTTTGAGTTCTAGCTTTGAGCTCCATCATATTGGGTTGTTATTTTCTTTTTGTTTTAAAATTTATTATATTGGGTCGATGTATATGATGATGTTAGGGATGAATATTACATGTTTCCCTCATATTCAGTTGTAAATTGTAGATTAAGCTAATCTTGTAGCAAATGGACCCTCTTTTGAATTACAAATTTAATAAGAATGTGAAATAAATTTTATGCATGAGTAGAGTTCTACCATGATCCAAGCATGGTGGAATAAATTCGATTAGGGGATTTTCCCAATATTGAATCGACCCAAATCATCAAAAAATTGATAAGAGTATTAGGTCAAATTTTGAGCACTAGAGTGAAGTTTTCTTGAAGCTTAGACAACTTCCTAAAAACCACCTCACTTATCTCAGTGTAATGGAGGCAAGTCATATTGGTGAAACCTGAGATTCTCGATTAGGATTTGAGTCCCCCCAAAAAGTGATATGCTTTCCCATCATGGGTCGACACTTCCCCATAAGGAATTCATTGATTCGTGGACATCACCATCATCATTAGTTGATTGACCATAAACTCCATAAAAGGTAGAAGCATTCATCTCTTAATAAGTGTTTAATGCTCAACACTTAATTAAAAGAAGCTTATTCATGTTTCCATCTATGCTACTAGAGTGACATGACATTTACAAGTCTCAGTCATAGATTGTGATACTCACCATTAAGGATGGCATTACATAATTCCAAATTTTCCTCTCAAATTCACCATCGTCAATTTGTCAAAGACTACAAGATTAAAAACCGATTTAGATTGATGATAATTCCAACACCAACCCAACACCAAATGATACACATTTGAACAACTACCTAAAAATCTTCTTATGAGAAACATTACCCAATACCCACTTACAATGAAACATGAGTTATTCAATGTTTACATATGATCCCTCGTAAGGAGGATTACATAAATCTGAAGACTGGGTTTGGCTTTTAACAAAAGTCGAAAAGAAAATTAAACATTGGAGCTATAGGTGGTTGTCCTTGGGTGGCAGGTATACATTGTATAAAGCTGTATTGGAAAACCAGCTTGTCTATTGGTTATCTCTTGCTTCAGTTTCTCTATCTATTCTACATAACTTAAAGAAATTACTCTATAATTTTCTGTGGAATGGGAATGGTGATTCTAAAGATTATCATCTCTGTTGTTGGGAGACTTTAGCTCGACCAAAATGTTTTGGTGGTTGGGGTTTTCATAATATATTTTGATTTAGCAAAGCACCGACAGTGATGACCCTTTGGCGTGTTCTAATCAAAAAAGGAATTTGGCACAAAGTGATAAAGGAGAAGTATCTCCCTTTTATCACAATAAAAAACTGGCTCAGATCAGCTTCATTTCATCAACCTTCGGCTTCAAAAATTTGGAATAGCCTTTTAAAGTCTGTACATTTGATTACTAATTGGCTAAGCTCGAAACCTGGCACAGGCCATCATGTGGCACTTGGAAGGGATAGAATTCTAGGGATGGGCAACTCATCCTTCCTTTCTCTTCCGCTTCTCATTGTTCTCAGGCGGAAACATTTCTCGGTATTAGCTCAGGTATGGAGAAGTCATGGGCAGGACTCTTTACTATCTACTTGGATCAACAACTCGAACATGGATCTTACAGGTGATCTGGCAATGGAATGGGATCGTTACCGGCAGGCTCTTCAAGCATCAGGTGTTTCATTATCTGAAAATGAAGATGAGATATTATGGATCGGGGGTGACTCATCAGGTTCTCTCTCGGAAAAGAATGTTTATGCGGCTTTAATTTCTACACTAAACCAGCCGACGCTCACAGGTTGGCGTAATTGATTGTGGAAGTGGAACATCCAACAAAAAATCAAGCTCTTTCTATGGCCGGTAGTGGAAAACAAAATCCTGACTTGGAATAATCTTCAACTCAGAGGATGGAAGGGCCCTGGACATTGCCAATTATGCAAAAGGGATAGTGAAGATAGTGCTCACCTGTTCATACATTGTCCATTCACTAAACTTTTCTACTTAAAATTAAATTTATCAAAAAGTTCAATCAGGGTTGGAGTGGGATTGACTTAGATGATTGTCTATCCAATTGGACAACGGATAAGACTGCTCCTCCTTGTCTTGCGGCCTATATTTGTTGGTTTATCTGGTTAGAAAGGAATGCAACTATCTTTGAAGGAAAGGAGCCTTCAGTTCATTCGGTGGTTATAAAGACACTTGGATCCTCACATAAACCTGTGGTCAAAATGATTACTCCTTCTTTATGCTCCTGTTGGATAGATCAAACACTTGAGTACCCGGTGGCATGTTTTGATGGAGCAGCCTAGGAAGATGGGCGTTGTAGTGGCACTGGGGTATCACAAAAATTTTAGCATCAACTGTTTATAAATGGTTCTTAAATTGTAGAGCTGGAACTAATACAAAGGCAAAACTTATGGGAGTTTGGGAAACACTTTTCATAGCTAATCATTTGTCCATCCATAAGCTTCAGATTCTGGGAGACTCCAAAGTTATCATAGACTTGTTAAATAACAAGAGTGATCCGTGAGTTAGTTCTATAGAAGGCTGGAAACAAAGAATCAAGATGTTAAGAAGGAAGTTTTTGGCCACCAACTTTTTTCACATTTATCGTGAATTCAACAAGGAAGCGGATGAGCAATCCAAAAAAATTGTTCAGGAACCGAAAGGATATATCTTGCTACACAAGTGGTCTAGCGGTTTGGAGGGTCAACGATGCCTTATCAACATCTATTAGCGGATCCCTACTTCTGTCCCATTTTTGGAAGCTTATCACAGTTTTGAGTCCTAGTCGGGATTTGTATTTGATACTTTTTCTAGACTGTGGTGGTTTTTGATTTATGGCTTCATGTTTTGTTGTATTTGTTGGAGATTTAGTATCCTGTATGGAGCTCTCTTTGGATGTAGTTTGAATGTTTTTCTTTGATTTTCACTCAGTGGTCAACTATATGCCATGACATTAAAAGGCAGTCAGGCTTGCAGATGTAAAAAATATATTTACTTAATATAATTGTGCTAATTTTCTACTGGAAAAAAAGCAAGGATTTGACCACTTACCTCTTTGAGACTGCAAACGTAAATAGTGCTTTAAAATCATTGTTCTTCAATAATTTGAAGACTAGTGTTAATTGTTAAATAATTGCATAGTGTAAAGAATATAAGGCACAATGTTGCAATCCACAAAATGAAGCATTTAAGCGCTCACTATGTTAATATAATGAACATTCCATTACGATAATAGGAAGTTTGTAGTCAAATTCACACGGAAGGTAACAATACACATATTAATCGTATGCATAAATCATGGTCTCTTTCTTTTCCATGTCACGATCAAGTTCATAATTTTTTATATTTATAATATTGAAATTAAAAAGTGATTTAACGCCTTTTAAACCATATGTTTGAAAGATTTGTGAACTAAAAAAAGGTGCAAGATTTGTGAACAAAAAAGGGTGCATGCAATATAATGTATTAATACCATGCAAATTTAAAGCTAACCTTACATTTCTTTATATTAAAGTCAAGCCCCTTACCATGCAAATTTAAAGCTAACCCTGCATTTCTTTATATTAAAGTCAAGCCCCTTAAAATTATATTATAGTCAAGACTTAAACTTATTATATTTCTTTGGCTTTTAAATAATATTCAAATATTATAGTTTACATTGGAATTTAATTGGATTGCATATTCTCTGCATCAACGCACATGGAACAAAGTCAATTATTGATTTTCATTGACTTTGTTAGTGGTACAAAATCTACCATTGAAATAAGAATTTTTAGAGTTTACATTGTATATTTGATAATATTGTTATAAATTTTAAAAAATTATCATAATGTATAAATTATACAACTTAAGTGGGCTTAATGGTTAAAAATATGTGTTTCTTCTTAGAAGGTCATAAATAAAAGGTCTCATACACCAATTTGGTGTGGCTTAGCCGTAACCTTAAAAATAGATTATTATTATTATTATCAATAATTAATTATTAAACTATCATATCAGTTAAATATTTTTATGTTCATGTATTTAAATAAAGTCACTTTATAATATCGTAAATTTGGTTGAAGAATAGAATGATTTTATAAAAATATTTAATTTATAAAAAAAAATTTGCATCCTCGAAAAATTTGCATAGTAGTTAGTTTTTGTTTGTAATTTTTAATGTAGTATATTAAATGAAATTCATGAATTACATCCTAAGTTGTTATATAGATCAAAATGTTCGAAGAAATAAATAAGAGGAATAGAATGATTTTATAAAAATATTTAATTTATATTTTTTTTTTGCATCCTCGAAAAATTTTTGTTTTTAATTTTTAATGTAATATATTAAATGAAATTCATGAATTACATCCTAAGTTGCGATCAAAATATTAGAAGAAATAAATAAGAAAAATCCAGTATCGAATGTAGAGAGGCTTGGATTCATCCCTACATTAAAACAAGACTATGGCCATTCAATATTCATGATATTTGTGTAAAGTGCAATTGTTGTGGTGATTTCATTGTTTCACTAACAAATTTAAAGAGTACAATCCAATTATCTGATGCTCTTCAAATTTTGTTGAAGTGTTTAGTGTTGTATGTTTATCAATTGAAAATATTATTTAATTTCCTAGGAACAAATCTTTCGTAATCTACATGGTGGAAAGAAAAGTTAATCCACTTGGTGGAAAACAAAAGTAGAAGCACATGTTAGTAAATGTGTATTGGTAAAGAAGTTGGGGGCATTTTAACTATAATTTCAATTCATCTAGATTGCATTTAGTCACCAATGTAACATGCAAATTAAAAGATAAAGATAAATATAGAAAATCTCAACTAAAATGATTTGTTATTTTCATTAAGACATGGAAACCTTTTGATCCCTAGGAGAGAAACTTTGCAATGCAACACACTAAGACATGGAAACCTTTTGATCCCTAGGAGAGAAACTTTGTAATGCAACAATTTGTAGACAACCTTAAAAGAATCAAGAATGTGATGAGAGGGTAGGTAAAAACTATTGCTTTAAAGTCTCAAAAGAGTTCATAGAGGTGGAAGAGGAATTAATTCTCTATTTGAAAACAATATTGTTGGGGTATTTTCAGAAGAGGAAGCTCAATCTTCGAAGGATTTTGAAAGAAGAAAAAATGACTTTTTAGATAGGGTAGAATCTCAGTGGAGACTCAAAAGTAGGGGAGACTCAAAAGTAGATCCTGATGGCTAAGTGAAGGTGATAATAATTTTAAAAAAAAATCTCAAAAGTAAAGCCTTATAGTTAAGTGAAGGTGACAATAATAATAATAATAATAATAAAACATAATTATGCTGACTATAAACAACATATTAACACAATATGGGATATTATGCATCCTAATGGCTTCAAGGTAACTCTTTTAATGGCTTCAAGATTAGCTCTTTTAAGGAGATAGTAGATGTTGGAATACTTCATTTTAAATCTATGCTTCAAGATCTAGGCACAACGAATATTGGGGAAATTGTGAAAATTATGAGCTTATACCCAAATCTTATAAATGAGGATTTGAATAGGGATTTGAAGGAAAATTTTACCTCATCAAAGTTGATGGCAGTTATATCTTCTTTTAGAAAAGACAAAATCCTTGGTCCTAGTGGTTTATTTTTAGAATTCCACTTAAGCTTTTATGATCTTCTAGAGAAAGATTAGTTGCAGGTTGTGGAATAATCAAGGATTTCAAGAAATT
>ML808885.1:46304-63803 GCA_009831015.1 Picea engelmannii
GTTTATATGTAACATACTTTAATTTTTTGGTATATTTCAAAATTTGCAGTAGTATGTAACAAGCTTTCATTTTTTCACATACTTCAAAAACAAATTGCATTTAAATTTTTATATGGTATAGACTCTATTCTTATCTTTCCGCATTCTGTATAAAAAATGCATTTGTTTTTTAATATGTTAGACTTTTTTTCTTATCCTTTAGCACTCTGTATGGCAAATGAATCTACTCTTTTATATGTTACACACTTTTCTTTTTTTATATATTTCAAAATAAATGGCGTTTAACAATGCAAGTGTCATTTACATATACCCCATGTTCACAAGTGCATTTAATTTTTTATATTACTTCTCTTATTAATTTTATGTCATCATATATTTTTATCTTTCACCAGTCCATATCGAAAATGCATTTGAATTTCCAAATTTAATCTTGCACTATCAACAATTTTTTTACTTTGTTATATACTTTCAAAAAAATTAGGTTTGTTATAAACTTTCAAAAATTAGATGTTGTTGTGCCTGCCGACCATCACTTACTTTTTCCCTATCTTCGGTGATATACAATTTTCACAACATTTCCTTGATATACATTTTGCACCAAACACTTCATTTCATTTACAATTCGACCTCATTTTCCACAATTTTCTTTCTAGCCTCTTTGGCAGGGACTGTGCTGCCAAGCATCCTTGTTAGTATTCGTTAATTCTATAAGTATTTTGAATGAAATATTTGCAAAAGGTTGCACAACATGATAACCTATGTATTTTAACCTTTGTTTTTGTTGTACTAATCTTGTTTAAGAGAATACAAGAACAAAATATTGTTTTTTATTATTTGAATAACTACATATCTATGTAGGAATTGACTCATATGGATAAGAATCTTATTTCATTGGCTATTGGTGGATGGTTACATCTTTGTAACACACCGACCCCCCTAAACATCATTAGGCTGGTGAGATGTACCAAATCTTCCAAAAATTACTCTCTTCAACCATTATTCTATCTCTAAATCCGAGCTCATGGATTAATTCTACTCTTCAAGAGATTTCCAATGAATATATTTATGTTTAATTTTGAGCTCTGGACATAAAGTTATGATCCTTAGAAAATATTCAAAAATTATCCTTAAGATGACATTATCATGTCCACGTGGCATCCACATGGACCCGCTCCACATGTGCTAGCTGACATCATCAGCCTATAGGGCATCCACATAAAAAGAGAAAACTGATGGTTGATTGGGATGAAGCACTGATGGTTCTTCAGACTAAAGTGTAGATAGGCATGCAACACCACCCTGCATGACCATTGGGCTAAAATGTTGACCAAAAAAAAAACTATCACCGATGACCATCGGGTCGATGCACCAATGGGTCATCGAGCCAAAATGTCGACAAGGCACAAAACTCCATTATTGATGACCATCGGGTTGATAAACTAATGGGTTATCAAGCCAAAATGCTGATGAGGCACAAAATGTCATCGATGATGACCATCAATCCAATGAACCAATGGGTCATCAGGCCAAAATGAGGCACAAACCACCATTACTAATGACCATCAGGCCGATGGGTTGGCGTGGGTCTCAAGGAAGCATGAATGGTCCACGTTCATTGAGACCAATGATTGAATGATCAATATTAACTCCCAACACTTTGTCGATTTCCTTGTTCTCTTTCCACTAATAACGCAGGTTCCATCTGTATCAATTGTCACATGGATTTACTCATTTTCCCACCTTCATTAACATGTACCCAAGGAAAAGCCTCTACTTGTCACTAAACCATTGGCTTCGGGATGAGTGGGTCCCATCCCCCATTTCCTTTATACCTATGGTGTACAACTTGCACGTTTACTGGATCAGAGAACAAAGAACCGCACAGATCAACGATCCAGATTAAAATCAAGCTTAAAGCTATGCGATGATTAATGAGGTTATGTAATCTCGAAAGATCTAACAGATGAGGATGATCTTATCCGGCGACTCTGATTAAATTTGGGCTTAAAGTTGCATTAGGGTTAATGAACTTCTTCATCCTAAAAGATATGACGACTGATATTTGTCAAATCTAATGGTCTAGATCCCAATGAGTTTTAAGGAGGATCGATTAATAACCTCTCCTCGTCGTCCCTACTTCACCATAGAAGGATATATTTTCTCTCCATGTGTAACCCTCCACCTAACAAATCCTATTCATATTTCAGATGATCACACATTCTAGGGTTTGTTGTACATTGTGTCCACATCCTCCTTACTTGTCATAACCACCTAGCATGCACCTTTCTACTTCAAAAGATAAAGGATCCACTAAGTCATAGTTGAACATCTAGATCTGACTTTTCAATAAAATCTCATTCAAAGGAATTTTGGATTTCTAGATGGCCATGGTTCCATCTCCCAGTTATTCCATTCGCCATCTTCCCAACAACATGTCACCATGGCCCTTTTGACAGGTATCCCTTCTCACAGGTCACTCCACTGACGTGACATCTGAATTTTTTCAAAAAGTCGATTTAGAGGTTTTTCCATATGTCCACTACCCGTATTGAGGGTTCCATCCACATGGTTCTATCATCTGACATCTAGTTTTTGGAAAAGTTGACCTAAAATAAAACCTGGATATCCGCTACCTGGATATGATTTGTTCTACCAACAAGGGTTCCAACAACTAGGGTTCATCCCAGAGGTCACAGTCCTATCCACCAGCTTATGCTTCAAAGGATTAATGCACCAAAGGGATACCCAAAATCTGGCTTCAAGTCTGAATGCATTTACAAGGATTTAGTCGGATTATCACCTAACTCCATAACTTGACTAGAGTTTCAATAGGTCAAGGTTCTTTCTCTAGGGTTCCAACATTTGAGAGTTTTATAAAAAGGAAAATTAGGATCTTTGTTGTCTTCGACAACCTAGATTTTGGGGTTTCTACCTTAAAACATTCTAATGAAAGGTAAAAAGGAAAAAGGGATCCGATAACACAAATCCTCTGCAATTAACTTCCAAAGGGATTTGACAGATAAAATTGCTCAGTATAGCCTCTCCGTAGCCAGAATCTCGAGCAATGGAGGCTCATGGAAACAACCATTCCTGAGTAAGTAAGCCCCCACACAATTGATACCATTCTCAGGGTTTTAAGCTATGAATTTCAATATGTTTGCATATGTATACAAAAGACGACAATCCTCATGGAAAATTTATCTGTCATACAGAGTCTTACATAATTGTACAATCAATTAATTTTTCATAACATTTTCTCATGTACCATACCACTTTGTGAATGAAAAACATGCATACTTTATTCAAACATTGGAATATACAGAGCATAAATAAATACTTATCTATTCATAAACTACCTTCTAGACCAAACTAACTGAGGGTGAGTGATTTTCCACCCAAGCATAGGCTCTGATGCACATATCCTCTCTAGAACATGCCACCCCTGTGAGAGACCATGATACCAAAATGGAAACTTATGTTTCTTAAGGAAATTTGGGCTAGGTGTGAAGGCCACTCTCCTTCACAAGAAGTCAACAACAAGAATCCATTACACCCACCAAGTCAGGGCCTCCACTAGTTTTCTCAGCTACATTCTCAGTTGGATAACCTTTGCACAAGGGAGTTCCTTCACTACTAACACATTCCCTCAACTCCCTCCCCTCTCAGTGTCATTTTCTTTTCCAACAAACATTAATATCCCATCCCTCTTTCTCGGTCAGGTCATGATTTTTCCTTGCTCATAATTCAACAGTGAGTTCCACTCGCAATTTTTTCTCTTTTTCCGATTCCCGGGTATGCTTTGTTTTCTCCTCTTAGTGCCACTTTGTTCCCCACCCTTTTCCATAACATAACCCTCTTCTCTCCATATCCACCCTTCCATCTTATCCTTCCCTTCTAAGAAGGTTCACGAATCCCTTTCCTTGTGTAACAAGAGTTAGTGGGTCAATCATGGAAATCGAGGTGGTAGTTGTTGTACCCTTGGCTTATAGTTTTTAGCTTTTCATCCATTTCTCCATAGCTCCTTCATTGTGGATGATTGTCTATTCAACTACCAATTCCCCCCTTCAATAACTGATTTTGGGAAAATAAAAGTTGAGGGAAAACAACTTCAAATATGAATTTTGGTAACTGGCACTATGGATCTTAAGAAAGGTAACCCCCCCTCATAGGATTCCACTCATGGTATCACGTTTAATACTAGTTCTCCACCCTTCAGTTAGTTGTTCAATGAAATTTCATAAACAACATATATTTACATTGTTTGAAAATGTCCATTCTAGTCGTAAAATGGAAAAATATCTCTGTCACAACTTACGATGACATTAAGTCATAATTATAATTATAGACTAGGGGGAAATGGGGTGTTACATCCCCCGCCCCACCAAAAAAAGGAACACCATCCTCAGTGTTCTACCATCACATAAACAACTTTATACAGTAAACAAAAATGGATATGCCACTTTCATGGCATCTATCAGTTCCCACGTGGCCTCATCTATTCCAAAGTGCTTCCACTGTACCTTGACTTGTGCGATGGCTCAGTTCCATAGCATTATCTCTTTCCTATCTAGGATGCACTAAGGCTCAGGCTAGAATGATCCTTTTGGTTCCACCTGGATCATAGTCCAATCAATAATATGATTAGGGTCATGAAATTATTTCTTAAGTAAGGATACATCAAATACATTATGTGCTTTAACAGTAGGAGGCAAGGAAAGATAAGCTTGTATGCCATTGGTCCCACTCTCCCCAGAACTTTGAATGGTCCATAATAGTGAGGTACTAACTTAGTACATGTTCTCATTCTTAGAGAACTTATTTTCCTCTTAACCCGAAGATAAGCATGGTCTCCCACTTTGAACTCCTTATGAGTTTGATTTCTATCAACATGGCTATTTTGTCTATCCTGTGCCACTTTCAAGTTCTATTTGATATTGTTCACTTCCTATTCCATTGTTTTCATCATTTCTAGCCCAAGTGTAATCTTATCCACCGGATTATTTAAACTGATTGGTATATTACATTTCATACCATATAAGTCCTTAAAGGGACTCGTTTTCAGTGACTCCTAGTAGCCATTATTATAGGAAAACTCCACCAATGGTTAGTAATCTTCCCACTGCATGGACTGGTGCATAAAATACATTCTCAACATGTCTTCCAACTCCCCATTTACTCTCTTTGTTTTCCTATATATTTGAGGATGGTAAGAAATGTTAAAATCCAACTGTGTCCCAAAGCCTACAAATAAACCCTTTCAAAAATTTAAAGTAAACTTGACATATCAATCTGATATGATTGTCTTGGGCATGCCATGTAACTTGAAGATTTATTTTATAAAAATATTTGCAATGTCAATCGCTTTGTAAGTGGATTTCACTAGAATGAAGTGAGATTTTGTGCTCAACTTATCCACCACTTCCATGATTGCATCATGTTGTTTGGTTGTCCTTTGCAATCCAGTGATGAATTCCATAGATATGACTTCCCACTTTCATTATGGAATTTTCAATGGTTGCCACAACCCTGTTGGATGCCTATGCTCGATCTTGATTTATTGGCATCCTAAGCATTTGCCAATGTATTCTGCAATATCTTTCTTCATCCCAGGCTAATATTATATCTTTCTCATAATTTTTATCATTTTATGATAACTTGGGTGGGATACATAAGGTCTCTTGTGGAACTCATTCATTATGAGATCCCTCAATTTGGCTGAGTTGGTTATGTAAAATTTGTCTTTGTATATCAACAACCCATCCTTAGTGACATGATATCCTTCACACCTCTTTTCTCTTGGCTCTTTCTCTAAGCTTTCCTTTATTAAATTAAAGTGTTCATTGCCCTGTAGGGAATTTCTAATCATATTCTTTATATCAGAGTCACATACACTAGTTTCTCCTATATGTAATGTTTGCATGCTCTAGATGAGTGCATCTGCCAATCGCTTTTATTTTCCTTTAATATGTTTGATTTCAAAATCAAATTCACTAATGAAATCCATCCACCCAGATTTGCTGGCATTTAAACGAGGTTGATCAAACAAGTACTTCATCCCGCTGTGATCTATCATTAACACAAACCTTCTTCCAAGTAGATAGTGCATCCACATCTTCAAGGCATGCACAATAGTTTCAAGCTCCAGATCATGAATACCATAATTCTTCTCATGCTCATTTAGTTTCCTGGATTCATAATTGATTACATTCCCTTCTTACATGAGGACTCCACTAAGCCCTTCCTTGCAAGCATCTGTACAGACCAATAAATCCTTATTTGGTTATGTAATCCTCAAGATAGGTACATTTGTTACAAGATTTTTCAGATGTTGGAAACTTGTCTCACAATCTATTGACCATAAAAATTTCACTCCTTTAATTGTAATGAAATGATCGAATAGCCAATATTTGAAATCCTTGGATGAACCTTCTATAGTATCTAGTCAATCCTATAAATGATCTTGCCTCAGATACATTCCGAGGAGCATGTCAATCCATGATTGTCTTGATATTCTCAGGGTGTACTGTAACTCCTTCCTTCGAGATCACATGACCCAAATAATGGATCTCTCTATAGAAGAAATCAAATTTCTTATACTTAGCATATAGTTGGTGTTCTCTCAATACCTACAATACTAGCCTAAGGTGCTCCTCATGCTCTTCCTTAGTCTTTGAGTAGATCAAGATATCATCAATACAAATGAGAACAAGCTTATCTAGGTACCTACTAAGAATGTTTTTCATTATGAACATAAATATAGATGGTGCATTGGTAATGCCAAAGGGCACCACTACAAAATCATAGTGTCCATACCATGCTTTGAATGCAGTTTTATGGATGTCCTCAACCTTGATCCTAACTTTATGATATCCATACCTCAAGTCTATCTTGGAGAATACTATGGCCCCTCTCAGTTGATTGAAAAGGTCATTAATCATGGGCAATGTATATTTATTCTTTATGGTCATCTTATTCAATTGTCTATAATCAATGCAGAGCCTGAGAGTACCATCCTTCTTCTTTACAAACAAGGTTGGTGCTCCCGACGAGGACACACTGGATCTAATATATCTCTTGTCTAACATTTCTTTCAATTGTATTTTTAGCTCCACCAATTTAGGTGTGCTCATTCTGTAAGGTACTCTAGACACATGAAATGCTCCTAACATAAGCTCTATGGAAAAATCAATATCCCTTTTGGCTGGAAGTCCTGTTATTTCCTTTGGAAATGTATCCTTTTACTCATACAGTACTAGATGGTCCTCAATATTCATATTTTTATCCTCTTCTGAATCTAACACATGTATGGAATATAATGGGCATTCCTTTTTGCAATGTTTCTTTAGTTACAGTGCTAATATTTTCCTTACTGACATTGGTTTTAGTATGCCCTATAAGACCCTTTTATTTCCTTCATAGTATTCTAATTCCAAGGTCTTCTTAAAACAATCTAATTTAAGTTTATGGGCTGCCAACCAATCCATACCGATCAACGTGTCATATGAACCCAAGGGTAGTATGTTCAACATTTCTTGGGTGTGAAGTCCATTCATCTCAAACTATAATGCTTTTGTCACCTCAATCCATTTTCTCTTAGCTCTTGTAGCTAGTTGAACCAACCATTACTTGGCATGCTTTCTTTTCTTAGTTATCTACTTGTTGATTTTTGACAGTTGCATAAATCTGAGGTACACTCATGGATACATCATCAACAATAGTAGCTTCCTAGACATTGTAAATTCTCCTGCTATCATTATGCCTATGAGGGAAATATCTTAACAAGTGTTCTTCTCCAAAGCCCTAAAATTTTAGGGTCCTTTCTTTATTTCCTCCACTTTTTTCTTTGTCGTATCTGTTGGTGTATTCCCACTTTGAGTGTGATATTTTTTCGATACATGCTTTTAGTGGGGTAACTTGACTCGACACTCTTTCTCGGATTCTTATACCAACATGAATTAAATCCCTTCTTCTTAAATGCAATATTATCCTTCCTTTTCCAATACTTGTGAGGCTCTTGCCTATGCTTTGATTGCTCATAGAAATACTTAATCTTTTGAATGGTGTCA
The DNA here is from genome assembly GCA_009831015.1 of Picea engelmannii. Taxonomy (NCBI): domain Eukaryota; kingdom Viridiplantae; phylum Streptophyta; class Pinopsida; order Pinales; family Pinaceae; genus Picea; species Picea engelmannii. The sequence goes on from ML808885.1 coordinate 54,371, forward strand.
TCAAGTGTGTTAAACTCATGAAATTCAATTCTTTCCTGAGAAGATTGTGACAATCCACTAAGAAAGAGTTGTATCTTCACCTTCTCATCTTTGATGTATGGGAAATACCTCAATAGTTCTATGAAACTTTTGACATATTCATCCATGGTGAGTTGTCCCAACTTGTGTTCATGGAACTCTATGGAATTTCCATCACAATATCTCTCTAGCAGATATGCCTTCCTGAAATATTTCTCAAACTACCTCTAGGTTAGATTATTTTCATTGATCCCTTTTACACTCTTAAGGTCTTCCCACCAAATGGAAGCCACTCCAATTAAATTAAAGGTGGACACTCTCACTTTCATGTTTTCTAAGTATTTATGTACTAAAAAATATTTCTTCAATCCTGGCAGCCATGCCTCTGCTTCCTTGCCCTTCTTGATTTCTCCATCAAATATAGGTGGTTTTTCCTTCTTGAATTATTCAGCTAGGGAATTTCTGGAGTGTTTCTTCCTCCTTTTCTTATAAGTACTTGAACCAGTCTCATTGTTGGAAAATATCTCAGTCATAGTGGTCTTCTTATGCAAGAATCTATTGAAAATTCCTTATTAGATAGTTCCTTCTTGGCATCCCTGTGCCTTTTCCTTGAGGAAATTTTCTCTGTGTTGTTTAGTGTTGATCCATGCTTTTGGATTTCTAATGGAATTTGCAACTTCCTGGAGTGATATCTCCCCACATGGCTGGTAGCTAGATCTTGTTGTAAATGCTTATGTATTTCAGATAAGATTTGCAACAACACCACATTCAACTATGCCTTCTTCTCTTGGGCTCTAATGAGCTTCTCATTATCATCTCTGTAGCTCTAAATATCAACCTTCAGAGTTCTCATTGTCCTTGCTAATTCTAGAGGAGCTTATATAGCCCTCCTCTCATCTCATTCCTCATCCTTGATATGTGAGGTCTCTTCAATACCATTTTGTACTAGTCTACTGCTATTTTCTTCTCTTCGTTATGTTTTCTAAGTGATGAAAAAAAAATCCATTGTTAGCTAATCATATAATTTAAAGGCACACAAATATTTGGCCTTTATAAGGTCCTCATTAGCCTATAACAACCCCAAAATTAGGACTATGTTCCTTCTTCCATTCACACTTAGTATCTGTTGTTAGTGTACATCAATACAATTAAGTTTATGTAGGAAATAATCGTGGTTTAGAACAAGGCATACAATATAACTTTTTTTGTTGCACAAGTTATAAAATAAATCTTCATTCTTTCTTTTAAGAAATCTTGTGCAACTGATATGTAATATTTTAACGCAAATGTTTTTAATAGGCTCATCATAGCCTTGGCACATGAATCTTCATGGTTGATCTCTAGCCCATTCAGGTCTAGTGTTTGAACCACTTATATGATACCACTTTGTAACACACCCGACCCCCCTAAAAACCATTAGGTTGGTGGGATGTACCAAATCTTCCAAAAATTACCTTCTTCAACCATGACTTTATCTCTGAATCTGAGCTCATTGATCAATCTTTCTCTTCAAGAGATTTCCAACAACTATATTTATATTCAATTCTAAGCTACGGACATAAAGTTATGATCCTTAGAAAATCTTGAGAAATTATCCTTAAGGTGACGTTATCATGTCCATGTGGAATCGTTCTAGATGACAAAATCAACCTATAGGGCATCCATGTAAAACGAGAAAGACAATGGTCGATTAGGAAAAAGAATTGATGGTTCTTCAGAATAAAGTGATGATAGGCATGAAATGCCACCCTCGATGACCATCAGACTGATACACTAATGGGTCATCGGGACAAAATGTCGACGAGGCATAAAACACCATCATTGAAGACCATTGGGATGATGCATCGATGGGTCATTGAGCCAAAATGTCGATGAGGTACAAAAAACCATCATCGATGACCATTGGGCTTATGCACCAATGGGTCATTAGGCCAAAATGCTGACAAGGCACAAAATGCCATCGTTGATGACCATCGGGATGATGCATTGATTGGTCATTGGAAAAAAAAGCCGAAAAGGCAGAAACCACCATCACCAATGATCTCCATGCCAGTGGGCTGATGCGAGTCTTAGGGAAACATGAACGGTCCACGTTCATTAAGACCAACGATTGAATGGTCAGGATTAACTCCCAACACTTCATCTATTTCCTTGTTTTGTTTCCAGTAATAAAGTGGGTCACACCTATACTAACTGCCACATGACATTTACTCATTTTCCCACCTTCACTAATGTGTACCTAAGGATAGGCTTCCACCTATCACTAAACCATTGGATGTCATATGAGTGGGTCCATCTCGCTTTTCCTTTATACCTCTGGGGTACAACTTGCACGTCTACTAGATCAAACAACAAAGAATCACGCAGATCAACGGTCTAGATTAAAATCTGGTTTAAATTTGCATGATGATTAACGAGGTTACTTAATCCTGAAAGATCTAACAGTTGAGGATGATTTAATTCGACAACTCTGATTAAATTTGGGATTAAAGTTGCGTGAGGGTTAACAAACTTCTTCACCCCAAAATATCTAACAGTTGATATTTCTCAAATATAACGGTCCAAATCTCGATGGGTTTTAAAGAGAGTCGACTAATAACCTCTCCTCAACTTCACCATGGAAGGACACCTATCCTCTCCACCTAGAAAATCCTCATCAGATTTGAGATGCTCTACAGTCTAGGGTTTTTCTTGCTTGGTATCCACATCTGCTTGATGTGTCCTAACCACTTGGAATCCACCTTTCTGCTTCAATAGATAAAGGTTCCACTAAGTCACAATTTCTCATCTGGATCCAACTTTTCAATAAAATCTCATTCAAAGGAATTCTTTATTTCTAGATTGCCAGGGTTCTATCTCCCATTTACACCATATAACATCTTCCCCATGACCTTCCACCATGGCCTTGCTGACAGGTCACTCCGCTGACGTGATACACTGATGTGGCATCTGACTTTTCACAAAAAAATCAATTTAGAGGTTTTTTTAGATGTTCGCTACCCAAATTGAGGGTTCCATCCACATGGTTCCATCATCCAACATATAGGTTTTTGCAAAAGTCAACTTAAAATAAAACTTAGATATCCTCTACTCGGATATTCGTTGTTCCTCTAAAAAGGTTTCAATGATTGGGGTCCATCCCAAAGCTCATAGTTTCGTCCACTAGGTTTCTATTCAAAGTATTAACACACCAAAGGGCTACCTACAATCTGGCTTTAGCTCTGAATGTATTTAAAATGATTTAGCCATATTCTCACCCAACTTCGTAATCTAGCTAGAGTTGTTATAGGTCAATGTTTTCACGTCAGATTTTCAATATCTAGGAGTTTTATAAAAAGGAAACCCCATATCTCAGTGGTTTCGAACAACCTAGATTTTGGGATTTCCACATTAAAACATTCTGATTAAAAGTAAAAAGGAAAAAGGGATATGATAACCTGGATCCTTTGCAATTAACTTCCAAAGGGATTTGACAAAGCAAACTGCTTGGTATAGCCTCACCATAGCTAGCATCTCGAGCAATGGAGGCTCAAGGAAGCAACCATTATTGAGTAAGTAAGCCCCCACACAATCCATAACATCCTCAGGGTTTTAAGCTATGAATTTCAGTCTGTTTGTATATGTATCCAAAAGAGGACAATCCTCATGGAAAAATTATCAGTCATATAGAGTCTTACATAATTGTACAATTAATTTATTTCTCATAACTTTTTCTCATGTACCATACCACTTCATGAATGAAAAACATGCATATTTTATTTAGACATTGCAATATACAAAGCGTAAATAAATACTTACATGTTCATAAATTGTCAGCCAAACTAAATTAACGCAGGGTGAGTGATTTTCCACCCAACCGTAGGACCCGTTTCACAAATCCTCTCTACAACAGGCCACCCCCATGCCAAACCATGATACCAACATGGAAACTTATGTTTCTTAAGGAAATTTAGGTTGGGTGTGAAGGCCACTCTCCTTCATAGGCAATCAACAACAGGAATCCCTTACACCCACCAAGTCAGGGCCTCCATGAGTTTTCTCAGTTACATTCCTAGTTGGATAACCTCTACATAAGGGAGTACCTTCACTTCCAACATAGTCCCTCAACACCCTTCCCTCTTAGTGTTAGTTTCCTGTCCAACAAATGTTAATCTCGCGATCCTCTTTCCTGGTCGAGTTAGGAGTTTTCCCTACTCAGAATTCAACAACAAGTTCCACTCATAATTTTTTCTCTCTTCCCAATTATCGAGTATTCTCTATTCTCTCCTCTCAATTCCATTATGTTCCCCACCCTCTTCCATACTAGAACCCTCTTCTCTCTATCTCCCCCCGATCAATCTCTTCATTCCCTTCTTAGAAGGTTCACAAATCCCTTTCCTTGTGTAAGAAGAGTTCGTGGGTCAATCATGGAAATCAAGGTGGTACTTGTTATACCCTTGGATGATATTTTTTAGTTGTTTATCCATTTATCCATGCCTCCTTCATTGTGGGGTGGTTGACTATTCAACTACCCCCCCTCCCCCCTTCAATAACTGATTTTCGAAAAATAAAAACAAATGGAAAATAACTTCAAATATGAATTTTGGCAATTGACACTATGGATCTTAGGCAAGGTAATCCCCCCTCATAGGTTTCCACTCGTGGTATCATTTTCAGTATCAGTGCTCCATCCTTCAGTTAGTTGTTCAACAAGATTTCATTACCAAAATATATTTACATTGTTTGAAAATGTCCATTCTAATCTTAAAATGGACAAATATCCTTGCCACAACTTACGATGACATTAAGTCATAATTATAATTACAAACTGGGGGAAAATGGGGTGTTACAATATTCCACAATGGATTCCTCTTCCATACTAATATATGATTGTCTATTGTTCATATCATCCATAATCACTTCCAAGTTGTTGAGCACACTTCTCATAAAGGCCTCATTGTTTTTCCATGAATCAGTAATATCAACCACTTGAATGTTAGCTTTCAATAGACATAGATCACAATGAACTTCTTGTTCAAATTGGGTTCATGTTGCCTCTAACATTGGATTTAAATTGTCAAATAACATCTGAATTTTGCGCACACCTTGTTGCGTAAGACTTTGTGAGTAATAAAAGGCACCAATTCTAAGGCATATTTATTCATGAAATAAAAAAACAATGTTGAAGTATTAAAAGGATTTGGGGGATAGTTAACAAATATAAGTGGGCCAACCCTAGAATTTTGAAGTCTAGTTTAAGGTTTCCTTCGGTTACCAAATTATTGATCTTGACCCACAAAGCTTAACAAAAATTACAACTCTCATGTTTTTGCATGAATGGATAATATCGATCACGTGAATGTTAGCTTTCAATAGGTATACATCATGATGAACTTCTTGTTCAAACTACTTCACATTTCCTCTTTTTCCCTAACATAGGATTCTAAATATTAAATGACATGCAAATTTTGTTCATTTAACCTTGTTACATGAAACCCTACCTTTAATAGAAGACACTGAATGAATCTCAAACATGTTGCCCCATGAAATTAAAAAGTGATGCTATAATATTAAATAAATGATTTAGACATTAATTATTACCAACTATGAATTGACCAACCCTAAAACTTTGAATTTTAATTTAAAGTTACCTTTGACTACTAATTCATTGTTATTGACCCATAAAGCTCAACAAAAAATTACTTGACCCTTTGTTGATTTTGCCTTTGACTACTAGTTCATTGTTCTTGACCCATAAAGCTCAACAAAAAAAAATTACTTAACCCTTTGTTGATTTTCCATGAATACGTAATATCAACTGCTTGAATGCTAACATTCAACAAGTAAGCATCACAGTGAAATTATTTTTTACACTTGTTCATGTTTCATAAATTTTCCATGAATAGGTAATATCTATTGCATGAATGCTAACATTCAACGAGTAAACATCACAGTGAAATTCTTTTTTACACTTGTTCATGTTTCATAATTTTCCTAACATAGGGTTCTCACTATCAAATAAAATCTAAATTTTGCTCATTTGACACCTTATTACATGACATTGATTCTCGACTATGTTACTTCATGAAATCAAAGAATGACATTTAAGTATTAAAAGGATTTAAAAGATTATTATGAACTATAAATTAATCTATTCTAGAATTTCGAAATCTGGTCCAAGGTTTTCTTGAACAACCCATATACCATATGTTGTTCTTAACTAGAATTTCGAAATCTAGTACAAGGGTTTCTTCAACAACCCATATACCATATATTGTTCTTAACCCATAAAAATTAAAAAAGAACCTTAACCCATAAAGCTCGATAAAAGTTAAAAAATAAATAACATCGAAGGATGAGGCACATAAGAAAGAACCTTAACCCATAAAGCTCGATAAAAGTTAAAAAATAAATAACATCGAAGGATGAGGCACATAAGAAACATTGAAATGAGAGAAAACCATGAAAGACACCATGGCAAATTGAAGAAATCATGGAATGAGTATGAATGAGAATACCAAAGGGAAAGGTGACATTAAATATAAAGAGTAACACATCCATCTCACATGTGAAAACTAATTGTCCAAAAGGTGATATTAAATGTAAAGAGTAACACATCCATCCCACATGTGAAAACTAATTGTCCAAAATCTCCATTCCATATGTGAAAACAATCACAAGAAGGATTTATGAATAAATGAAGAGGTAAATTCATGACAATAGATTGGGAATTTTTATTTATTTATAGTATTTTTTATACGAAGAATCTGGAAATATTTAAGTCTTTATTAATATTTGATGTTAATTTTTTATTAACAAATTAATTTTCTATTTAATTGGTTTTATTTTTCATTCAAAGATGTTGATATACTATCTAATTACTTTTAGGTTTATATTTGTTTAAAAAATTAATATAACAAACATTTGTGTATGCATTTAATCTATTTAATGTGTTAAATTGAAAGTTATTTATAAACCTCTAATAAAGTTAATGTCAGGAACGGAACCTCCTATCACACATTATCCTTAGAGAGGTGATTACATATTACACATCATCCTTGGAACTCTTCAATAATGATAGAATGGTATTATTTTAAAATCCCAAAAAATATAGTGACCACGATAACGATAAAGAAGTTGTGCTTTAATTATATGTGGAAAGGGAGTTTAGAGTACTTGGGGTTTCAAAGATTCTCTTCGAGCTCAAAAGTCTTGGAGGTTGGGGATTTAAGGATATCTTGGTATTTGGTTCAGAGTTGGTGGTTAAATATTTTTTTGGTATTTTTGACGAGGGACAATTTGTGGTAGAGAATTTTGTTGGAAAAATATATAGTTTTTAAGTAGTATTGATTGGATCATAGAACCAATCAAAGGAATCTCCATAATTTCTATTCAATGGAGATCTACGATGCAAGCATTTTTAGTTATTGGAAAGTATTTGGCATGAAAGGTTGGGGCAACAAAGCAAGTTCGAGTTAGTTCAGACGTAATTGTCAAATGTGGTAATGGAATTTTCTTGCCCAAGGGATTGGTGCACTATCTTAGAAATATGGGATTGTGCATGCTTCATAGGGTGAGTGACCCAGGTTCGTTGACCATTTGGAGTCAAGGTTGGATTTCGATAGATCATTTAGGCCTTCTTGATTGTTGGAGGCTCGTTTGGGATATTTATATCTCAGAGCTAAAAAGGGTGCATACTCATATATCTTAGGAAGGGGATGAACTAGCTTGGGTGTTCAATGAGTCGGGGGGGGGATATTCTATGAAGCTAGGTTATCAAGCTACAATGGCAGAGGAGAATACTAATATGTTTTGGTGGTTCAAGAAGTTGTGGAAGATTCAGAGCTCACCTAAGTGTGTCCTTTTCATTTGGCTCGTGCTCAAAGATTAGTTTCTCATGTAGGACATGTTACAAAGGCATGGTAAACAGGGGCCTATGATATGTTATTCGTGCAAAAGTGTTGGAGAATCGAATCAACATTTATTTCTTTATTGTTCATATTCTCGCCAAGTATGGGTGGACATTGGTAACGGGTTAGGCTTGCCTAATCTATGGTCAAAGGATAATGTAAATGACTGTCTATTGGAATTATTTTAGTAATTCACAATTGATAATGTAAATGAGTGTCACTCCCTTCTCCAGTTTTTTGGGTGTATGGATTGCTCGAAACAAATGTCTATTCGATGGTAAAGTTTGTCCTTTCTTTTAGGTAGTCCAGAAAGCTTTGGGTTTGTTGAGTTATTATTCGACAGTTGTCAGTGGTTCTCACCCTTGTGCTATTGGGTATTTGGATATCAATAGTCAAATTCCATGGGGTTTCTTTGATGGGGTTGCTCAAGGCCAGAACTGTAGGAGTGGAGTTAGGTTTAAAATTTATCTATCTACTTCACATTATATTTTAGGGAAAACATGTTTGAGCTCAAGTTCTAACAACTTTAGTGAATTCAATGGGTTGTTCGAGATATTGAAATGTGCCAACATACATGGAGTGGATAGTCTTTAGGTTCTTGGGGACTCAAAACTGGTAATATATTGGATGGTGGATGCAACAAGTATTGTTAAAAATACATTGATGTACTTAGGCTAACAATTGAAACATATATCAACTTCATTTCATAAAATCACATCCAATCATAGTTACATAGAACTAAATTCAAAGGTAGACTCCTTATCGAACACAACTTTGGAGCATCTTGTAAATATTTCATTATTGGAGGAATTTCGATTTGGAGACCTAATCTCCATAAATAGTGAACCCTTCTTTGATCAATAGCAGTTTATAGTGTTTTAATCTAGTGATCTATTTTTGAAGCCTTTGTTTAGATTCTTGGTAATTTTTTGTTATGATCCTTTTCCTAAACTAAGTTTTGGGAAGTTTCCGATACGAAATAATTCGTCTCCTTGAGTAGTAGTATATTGGAATGTTTGCTTTGTCCCAACACTGTTGCACCTTCAAAATGCAACTTCTTTTTTCATTAAAGAAAGTTGTGTTTTTTTTTTAGGAAAAAAAATTAAACACCACAATAGTTACAAGTCTCAATAATGATAAACCAAATTTTTTATTAGTTTGAAATCGATCAATAGCGTGAATTCTATATTGGGGAAAAGCCCTAGATTGGAATGGAAACTGACCCATAATAGAATCTTTGACCCATCAACCAAATAATAGGTTTAAATATTTAGATAAAATTGAGAGAACTTTATTTACAAACAAGTTTTCAATGTTAAAATAGTATGTCTTGAAACACTAATGAACAACTAACCATTACTAATTTACTGCTATAACAATGTAATCCCATACCACTATCATCAAGGGATGTGTCCATTAATAAAATGATGCCTCCACCTTTAAATATCAATTGGAACAGAACAATGCCGAAGACATGGAAACTCATGAGATATAGTATAACATTGTTGCCGCACTTGCCTGCACTT
>ML808886.1:11465-26321 GCA_009831015.1 Picea engelmannii
CAAATATGCAAGTGCACAATATTTGGATAGTTGAAACTGTTGAAATATTGTAACTGCAAAGAGCATTCTATTTATTTATCGAGTCATTATTCATTAGATCAATCCTCTTTTGTGGATTGATCATGTCGGGCATTGTAATTGATCAAATCCCCTTTTGCGGATTGGTCAAAACCTAATTGTATTATGCAAATTAAGAAGTTGGCCCCCATGCCTAATTAAAGTGGTTTTAACAACTAAGAAGACAAGTTGACCCTGCCCAGTGAAGAGACACCTTTTCAACGCCTGCCAACTAGTATAAATAAAGGAAGCTAGTGCCTCATTATCTCACTCACTCATTCACTCATCAAGTGCACAAGTTTGGTAGCTGCAGTTGAGAGAAAAATGAAGAGAGAGGTGCATTGCTCAGTGTTGGATATTCTCTAGTGTTTTGGTTTATTGTCTTGGCATTGTATTGGCTATCTATATTAAGGAAGTTTTGTTGGGTTTTCTCCCCCATGAGGGTTTCCCAAGATAAATGTTGTGTATCTTGTGATTGTGTTTCTCTCAGTGATCCTATCTATGCTATTGTTATCTAGTAAATTGAAAAGAAACCTAATAATAACTCAAAACTTAACATGGAATCAAAGATAAGATGAAGATAACATCTTTCACTGGATAAAGAAAAATGTCAGTGTTGTCGTACAAAAAAATTATGGCTTTTTGTTGAAGAGAAATATTAGCCTAAAAACCATCTAGAAAAGTGTGCCCTAGCCTAGGGAACTCTTTGGCACCTTGAGCACACATTTTTAGTGGTCGGATACTTCGGAAAGTAAGACCCTAGTTTTGAATGGTACCAGACAACTAGAGAACCAAAAGTACCAGAAAACCATAAGTATCAGGAAACCAGAACCAGTACCAGAAGTGCCCGTCCAGGTTTACGCAGGTCAAGTTTCAAGGGGAAAAACTTGAAATTTTTGAAATCTAACAGCTCCAACAAACTCGCCTCAACCCAGTGTATCTAGTCCCTAGATCAAAATTTCAAAATTTGAAGTTTGAAAAATTAGGGTTTCCTCATAAAACCCTAAGTTGCGTTGCAGTTGCAGTTTCAGAATCAGATGCAGTACCAATTGCAGTTGCAGTATCAGTTGAAGTATCAGTTGCAGTCACCCTTGAAGTTTTTAAGAGTTGGTAATTATTATTGTTGCTACCAGATGGTACCACTACCTGCAAATATTATTAGAGGTATGTATTCACTGTTAAGATTTAAATGGTATTTGCAAGAGATTGGATCTCTTGCCATAGATCGAGAAGGATCTCAAGATCTAACACATTCAAAGGAATAATGCAACCCAGGTTTGATTATTCAAATATGCATCTATTTGTTATGACATTATTTTGATCTAGGTTGCATGTTGAATCTATGACCATCATACTAACCTTTGGTAAAAAATTAAATTCAAGGTGTTAGATGAATTAAAGTTGAGATCATAGAGTTTATTATCTAACCCAACTTTATGTCAAGATAGCATATTGTCTTAGTACATAAGATAGGTTGAAGAAAACACTGTTCATTTTGAGTGAAAGAGACTTGAAAGAAAAACAACACACTCATTCTCGAGGACAAGACTCTAGGTTCTAGGTTTGATTAATTAAGTTGATAAGATTCAAAGTTGCACATAACAAGTTGATAACTACCCCTTTACATGTAAACACTATAGTTGAGGTAGCAATCATTGAAAAATATTATACTTGGTAGCATGCGAGCATATTGAGATAAATGCTTAATGTAATCATTTACTAGATACAACTAACATCTCCTCTAGGAGAAACTTCTTGTTTTGGTCCCAGGTTACCACGGAGGAATGCTTGATCACAACACTAGAAAAGTGTTGATCTCATTTCGTATTGTATTTCTTACTTTTGAACTTTGTTTCAAGGTCACAAGTGATAGCTCTAAAGGAGCCACTGTGATGATTATTCGTGCTATTGTTTTATTTACTATTATCAAAAGAGTATTATTCTTGCTTCTTGTTTTGTTGACCTTGTTTCAGGTCACAGGTGATAACGCTGAGGAAGCTATAGTGAAGGTTGAATAAGGCAACAGATTAAGATGATACATGAAGCAGACTATGTACATAACCATATACACTCATGTATCAAAGAAGATGAAGAAGAAGCTATTTTTTATATACAAAGTATCTCATATGGAGATTGATTGTAAGTAGCGAAAGGCTCCAAAGATCACTGAACATTAGAACAAGAAATCACAGTAGACTTGTTCAAAGGATAATGAAGCCACCTTGACGGGAAGCAGAAATCGTTTGAAGTCTAACTCAACCTTTCATATTTAGACTTGGTACTCAACACCAAGTATACCCCATAAGAGATGATGAAGTCCTTGTAGACTCAGAAGAAATCGAGAGTAAACTTGATCTCAGAAAGGATCAGATGAAGAGACAAATTCTAGGACTAGGAAACAAATGCCATGAGAAGACTAGATCGTAGCTTCAAAGACTTCTAGGAGATATGAAATCTCTTGGGAAGATTCTCTTGTTTCAATGATAGAGAAGGAATCCAGTCAGAAAGAATAGGATATGGATTTTTTCGTGAGACTAGAAGAAAAGTCAGTATTGACTTCCAAGATTGATTTGATAGATTAAGCATGTTGCAGATGTACAAAGCTTGATGTGTGTCTAGAGGATTCTCCCAACAAGAGGGAGAGGACTATGACGAGACACTTACTCCAGTAATTGAAGAAATTGTTCTAGTATTCATGAAGACAACCAAAACAACCATGATTCATACATAGTATGAGATGCAGGGGGGAGCAATCCCCATATTTAAAATTGAGTGGCAGTTGGTGCAGTACATTAGTTGGGTCATGGAGACATGACTACAATAAAAGATAGAGTTACCTCCATGAAAGAAGAAGGGCTACCTTCAGTATCAGTTATTTAGCCACTCTCAGTTTCAGATGAATTTGTTGTCATGATGAAGTAAGAGGAGTTATTTTCAGATTTCAGCAATCATAGTGAGAATGGAGCATCCATTCTCAATTTCAAAGAAACTGCATGTGCATAGTCCCACTTCCAGAAGAACAGTTGCATAAATAGGAGAGGAAATACTCTCAGGCAGTGAGACAGATAGTGCTTTGCAGAAAGCACATAAAGCTAGTACATGATTGTGCACATTAAGTTTAAGTTGAAGCAAGTGTACCAGGATGGTACAATATGATTTGAAGATTGAAGATAAAAAGACTCATGTCTGTCGGTTGAAGGAAGCTCTGTACGTGTTGAAGCAAGCTCCTAGAGATTGGTATGGAAGAATTGACAGTTTCCAGACAAGCTTGGGCTTTACCAAGAGTAAAGTTGATTCTAACCTTACTTCAAGGTTATGAATGATGAGCATGTTATATTGTTGTTATATGTAGATGAATTATTTCTAAATGGAGAAAAAAATCTCATCATTGATTGTAAGAAGAAGCTTGCTACAAAGTTTGATGAAAGACCTAATGCATTATCTCTTAGGTCTTGAAGTTTGACATAACCCAGAGAAGATCTTCCTTAACCAAGGAAAGTATGCAGTTGAAATAATGAAGAGGTTTGACATGTTGAAATGTAAATCCATGTATACACCAATGGAAACAAAGTTGAAGCTCTCGGTTGATACTTCGTCAGAGTTGGTTAATGCTATGCTATACAGATAGATCATTGGATCGTTGATGTATCTGACGAACACCAGACCATATATATGTTGTGCTATGAACACCTTGAGTCAATTTCTGGTAGAACCCAGACGTGTTCACATTGTTGTTACAAAACATGTGATGAGATACTTTAAGGGTATGCTGGATTTTGGTCTCTGTTATACTAGAGATCATGACTTCAGATTGTATGGATATATTGATTTAGATTGAGTTGGAAGTGTTTTTGATAGAAAGAGAACTTCACAATGTTGTTTCAGTTTGGGGTCATCCATGATCTCATGGCAGGGTAGGAAGCAATCAAGTATTGCTCTCAGCAAGGCAAAAGCGGAATACATTGCAACATGTTCCACCAGTGGTGAAGCCATATGGTTTCAGATGTTGTTGATAGATCTATTTGATCTGGAGATGGAAGCCACCGTGATCCTATGTGATAACCATAGTTTTATAAAGATGATGTGTTCCATGATAAGTTGAAGCACATAGAGATATGGTATCACCTCATTCATGATATGATGCAGAGAGGAGCTATAAAGCTCCAATATGTTGGCACGGATGAACATGTTGCAGATGTGTTGACCAAGCCTCTATCTCGTGTAAAGTTTGAGCACTTTCGAGACAATCTTGGTATAGTTCGAAAGGACCTCCCTCGAAAGGGGGAGTAGTGTTGATGATACTATGGTATCCTGACCAATAACGGGTAGCTCAGTTAGGATTTATATCCTAGAGGACTGATCATCCCTGAACATATCCTGAAGGTCCGTAAGGACGGGTTGTCAGAGTACTTGTGCATATATATGCTATCTTTGGTCAGTAGTGGTATCTCTGTTAGGATTTTATATTCTAGGGAATCTCTTGATTCCTAGGCAGATCCTTTGGATCTGTCAGAGTACCACAAGATGTTGATGCTAGCCTCGTGCTGAAAATTTTCAGCTTCGTGCTGATGTTGATGTGATGCCAACCTCGTGCTGAAGATTTTCAGCTTCGCGCTGATGTTGTTGTGATGCCAGCCTCGTGCTAGAGATTTCTAGCTTTGTGTTGATGTTGTTGAGATTTACAACTTCGTGTTGTTGTTGTTGTTGTGATGCCATCATCGTGCTGAAGATTTCAATTTTCCAGCTTCGTGTTGATGTTGTTGAGATGCCAGCTTCGTGCTGAAGATTTCCAGCCTAGTGCTAATGTTGATGATGCTCCAGCCTTCGTGTTGTGATAATGTTGTTGTTGATGTTGTATCAACCTCGTGATGTTATTGATGATGATGATGTATTAGTGTTATAATAATTGATGTTGATGCAGATGATGATGATGCCACATCAACTTCTTGTTGAAGATGATGATGATGTTACTTTAGCCTCATGTTGATGAGGATGATGATGCTACTCCAGCTCCATGTTGTGAACGATGATGATGAGAAAAAATTATGATGATTTATAGATATGTGTAACAAACATAAATATATATAAATATGTAAATATAAATAAATATAAAGAAGTAATAAGTAATTATTAATTATGAAGAGACATGACATATGAAAGCTCACGTCTCTTATGAAAGGGAACCCCTGTGTAGGATATATATACAAGCCCTCATTCCTCATTTGTAATCATCTTATTCATATTCTTATACATTTATTATTAAATATATTTACTATCCATAAATGGATTATTGCGTAATGTCTTATTTATACTGGATATTTACATAGTGAACCAGCTTGGTTCACCACAATATTCCAGTCAATGTTCCATATGTTCTTAATGTTGACGCCTATTATCGCATAGTTTGTAGTTAAGTTAGAAGACAGATGTAAGAAGGTCAAACTAGTGTAACTGAACCAATCCCACCACTATCACCTCAATGGGAAGGTTCTTTCTATTTAGGGAGGTAAGGCCCAGGGGAGACGTCCCCGGTGACCTGGGGTTTTGAGAAGACAAAAAGGCTTAGAAAGGCTAAGTGATAAAATTCCCCCTCACAAGTCACCACCTGATCAGAAAGTCTGGCTTAATAGCCAATAAAGATAACTGGAAGTAATAACCAAGAAGAATACATGCCTGAGACAAAGGAACAGAGAAACTACATGTGCAAGCTTGCTTGCTGGTTAGTACTTCATATAATCAATGACTTTTCTGATAAATAAGCAATTTAGCAATAATATTGACGAAGTAAATCAATGTTTGTACAATAGCAATGATTACAATATCAATTCTCAATAGATGTTGAAGTAAACTTTGGCATTCAATGTAATAATATCAATACATTATAAAAAATGTCTTAACAAATCATTCAATTGCTTTTAAAAGTAAAATGAAAGCGGCACACAGGTGTTTATAGCATAAGAAGGTGATGGCAACAATAGGGTTAGTAGGATTAGTCTAGGATAGGGTTAGTAAGAGTTAGGGTTTTTTCAAAGTATTGAAAGTTTTTTTTTGATCAAGTTACTCAATACAAAGGGTCTTAGACCAGTGTGCTACTAGGGAATATGGAGTCAAAAGAGGACGCAAAGGATGGAGGACTAAGTGATAAAGATGAAACTAAAGACAAGAGGGTTAAATGTTGAGGTGTTTCTATAGCAAGGCCTCAACAATGAAACCCTAGGGGAGAGAGCCTCACTTTGGTGTAGAAACCCTAGGCCTCAGTGCTCTCTCCTCCTTCTTTAGCTTTGATGGCAATGATTAAAATGACTAGCTTGAACAATGATTGAATAAAACTAAGACAAGAGAGTTTGTAAGTGATGTGTTGCTAAAGAAAGGCTTCACTAGGCAAAACCTAGGGAAAATCGACTCACCAAGGTGTAGAAACCCTAGGCCTTGGTGCGTTTTCTCCTTCTTAGCTCAACAATAAGGAAAAATGGCTAGCTAGAAGAATATGGATAGAGTGTTGCTATGGCAAGGCTCTATCTTCTTCAACAAATCAAATGGCTTAAAATCTTAGTGGGGACATGAGACAAGGACATTAACTAGTGCTTGTCACCTAGGGTTTGATTCAACAAAATATAATAACATATGCAAGTAAATGAAACTAAAACCATTCAATTAAGAAGTGTTTGCAGAAATTCACTTACATAAACCAAGCAACCATGTAGCAAAACCCTAGTTGTAACACCTTCCACCAAGAGAAATGCCAAAATGCCAAGAAAAAGTCTTCCTTCAACAAGTGCGCCTCACAATTTCAGCCAATAACCCTAAGAAGGGCGCAAATTTCAGACCTCACTAATGTGTGAGTGAAAGATGATGATAAAATGAGAGTAAAAACCCTCAATATATAGTGTACCAATGACCCAAATTACATTTTAGGTCATTAAAACGCCGACAAGGCCAAAATACCAAAATCATACTGTTTTACATTAAATGTTTTAAATTAAATCCTAATCAAGAAAAAAAAAGACGTCATGCCCCTTCTAGGGTGATGTTAGCCCTTTCTAGGGAAAATGCAGCCTCCTGGAGCAAAACGTTATCCCTTCTTGGGCTTCTCCAACTTACCACACGTGCCAAACTACCCTATTTGTCTGCCAAAACATCCATGAAGAAAAGATGATGTCATGAACCTCCTGGGTGATGTCCTAGGCATTCCAAGGCCAACTTTCCAATGAAGAGGGCACAACCCTCCTAGGTTAGGCTCTGCTAGGGTGCCTCTGCAAAAAATCCTCCTCCTCTCTGGTGTAAACCCCTATGTCCTGTCTCTGCCCCCTACTGGGGTCTCAACATCCATCTGGTGGGTTCTTCAGCTCCATGGAGGCCCGAACTAATCATATCCCCATGTGTACCTGTCCAATGTGGTACCTTCCCGTTGGGCATGATCCTGCACATCAACAACTACGCCCTCCATGGGATCATAAGGCACATGGACCATAGCAATGTCAATCACATATCATCATCAATATTATTAAACATGTGCATAAAACCCCTATTACCCCAATTAAGTGCTCAAAGACATTATATAAGTCTGCAATACAAGTTTGGGGAAAGTGACAGGGCGTCCTATTGGGCTAGTGTCCATTGGAAAGGGATGTTTCCGGAAGAGATTAAATCCAAGTCATGTAGGTGGGTGAGGTGGATAATGGATGTCCTGATAAGGGGTGCAGTGAAAACAGGGGAATGCAGGGCTTACCTGTGGGTGCCTTTGTAGAAGGTGAGGTGCACATGTCCTGGATGCAATTGTTTCCAAGCCCTTTCATGCCATTTTATTCTTTATTCTTTATTTCTTTTTCTTCAAGAAGCTAATCAGGGGACACTGCCCTGGCGTGGTGACCAGTTGTGGCAATGTTACCCACAGGTACTTTCATAGAAATGAGAAGGTTGGCTTGTGATGAGACCCCCTTTCTCTTGGCCATGCAACCAAGAGCCACTGCCTTGGCATGGTGACCAGTTGCTAGTAGTGTCATACTGCTAGGCACCCATGGACCTAATAGGCTGGCTCGTGATGAGACCCCCTATCCTCTGACTAGGTCTTGTTTTATTATTTTTATTGGATCCCTCTTGTTTCTTGCTGAGAAGCTTTTACTTCTTTCTCGAGGATCCCTGAGCGAAGCATATCGAGGTTTTATTTTTAGGCTTTTATCTTTTGCCAGCTTGCTTTTACCTTTTGGGCCTTTAGCCCCTTCTTCCCACAAGGCAAGGTGCAACCCTTAAATGATTGGCCAACCCAATGCCTGAAAAAATGTAATGGGATAGATGAGCGGGAAGCAAGATGAAAAAGTGGTAATATGACAGGAGTGGACGATGAATTTTCAGAAATCCCCCCAGTGGAAAACCAAAACCTATGGGCACATGCTTACTAGGGCATCCTGTCATTCCCCCCAGACATGGTCAAGTGGACAAGTATAAGATCCAAGCATTTGTTATAAACAAAAGGAATTAAATGCACATATTCAAAGGTTTTGAGGATCAGAGGGACACATACCATGATACTCGGACTCATTACCTCATGGAGCAAGAACCATCTTTGATACAGGACCAAGCCAAAGGTGATGGATGTTGTTGTTGCTGACAAAGTGGAGGTGCTGAAAGGGAGAAAATATGGGCCCTCCAGGGCCATGCCTAAGTTGATTTGGCTCTTGGTACTCCATGTCTAGGACCTGTGGGCCTTGAGACATAATCTCCTAGTTATGCCTAAAAGTGGGGGATAACATTTGGCTCTAACTCGGGGACATGTGCTCACCGTAGAGCGCATGAGAACCTCAACATCTCTTACCTGTACTTACTTGCTTGCTGGATGTTAGGTGTATTCAAACGACCAGTGAAACCAATCCATCACTGTCCCACAATACTTGTCTTTGTGCTTCATCATAAACCAAAATAGTGATAAGTTAAGCACACAAATAACAAGGTCTAACTCATGGAGGTGGGTGGGAGGGATAAAATCATGCCAAGCCAATCTTTGAGGAAAGTACTCAATCCACTTCAGGAAGGGGTAATGGAGAGTCCAAGGTTCAGAACACTGACTCAGAAGGTCTGCAAATTAGCTACCTAGGAAAGATTATATCAACAACCACAATACATTTCTATCCAAGAGAAAAACCACTTACAACACAAAATAGTCCTAGCGAAATTCTACCTTGTAATTAATAAATATTCCATTTTTTTGGCAGATCTCCCTTATTCATTGAGGTTACTTCCCTATTCATAGATGTAATTTTATGTATATTTTCAATAAAATTTTTAATTTTTTTTTTAATTAAAAAAATAAAAATTATATTTATAAAATAAATTAATGAATAAATAAAAGTAAATATTTTAATTATTATATTTGGAAAATTTGTTTTTTTGGAAAGGACTTGATGAACTTATATAGAGGTGTTTTTTAATCAATAAAATAATGAAAAATACTTAATTAAATTTTGTTTTTAAACTCATTAATTTATTTAACAATTATTTCAACTAATTAAAATATTCAAAGATCATCTAATAGAAAAGTAACTTTTATATAAGGAAAAAGTTAGATAGAAAAGTAACTATATATAAAAATTATAGAAAACGTAACAATTATATAATAAAAGAAGATGTTAAAAGAATGAGATCACTAAGGATGATAGAAAAATGAATAAACATGGAATATTTTTTGTAATTATTATTGTTTATTAAAAAATTGTATTTTGCAAATGAATGTATGAATATGAAATTTTTTTACGAAATTGTTGATATTTTTAAATAATTTATATATATTTATGATAATAAATTTCAATTTTGTAAAATTTAATGATTTTTTATTTTTTATAATTATATAAAATCCCGATCAATTCACAAACAATTACCAATTTACAGGGGTCAGATTTTGACCAATTATTTTATTATTTTAACATTAACTAGAAATCAACTAATACAAATTTAATTTACAATTTATTCAAAACCTATTTAATTTACAATTTATTCAAAACTTATTAAATATTATTATAATAGATAGTTCATTACAAGTCAACTAATAAAACTATATATTATAATAATGATAATATTTAATAAGTTTTAAATGTATTCATATCCTCTTAAATATTAGAATTATTATAATAAACAGTTAATTACAAATCAACTAATAAAATATGTATTATAATAATCTAATATTCAATAATTTTTGAATAAATTGTAAATTAAATTTTTAAATAAATTAATTTGATTTCTATAATATGTTGTAGTTTGAATTTTGCATTTTTGAATAAATTGTAAATTAAATTTTTAAATAAATTAATTTGATTTCTATAATATGTTGTAGTTTGAATTTTGCATTATTGTGTAATCATTGAATCTTTTAATAAATGTATATGCTACTATGTAAAGATAATTGTTCATTTTTATTTTTATTTTTTTTAAGTAAAAATAGAACATACTAACATAGATTTATCGCTAGATTTATTTTAATATGTGATTTATTAATAATCAAATTCCTAAAGGTGTAGATAGTTTTTCATGTTTTGGATTTTAAAAAAGTTTACATATAAAGGGGTTTGAACTATCTCAATACTTTATAAAGTTAAAGTGCATCTATGGTAGTTTATTTTATTATAATGATTTTTTATTTTATTTTTTGCTTTTTTTTTTTAATAATAGAAGTCAATTTTCTTTTATTTATTTTTAATAGAAGTTATTTTTCTTTTATTTTTTTTAATAGAAGTCAATTTTTTTTTTTTTTTAAAATTTATCAACACAAACACAATATAGATGTACATAATTACTCTAGATGCAATGATTAATACATACAAACTCATTAACTACTAAAAAACAAATAAAATATCAATACAATTTCAACATTATTATTATTACTTAATTTTTTTATTTTATAAAATATAATTTAAAGCCATATTAAGATGGATGAAACAATTTATTGAATAATGAAATTTAAAATTTAATATAAATCATAGTTGTAGGGAATCGCTCCTCACATTTCCAATATCTTTGAAACTAGTTCTCCAAGTTTTCAATTCACTGGAAACTTTTTTGGGAACTTGAGAATTTGAAAGTACAATTATATAATGTAAAATCATTATATAACACTGCATTGTCCATTGAAAGTCATTATGAAATCTCTATTTTGATGTTTCAGATTCAATGATAACTCATTTTGTTTTGGAAAAGCTATTTACAATTTTGAGTAGACAATCATTTAATGATCTTTTAATTATAAGTTTCAATGGTATGGTTATCAATTGAAGATGCTAGTATATTTTTAGTTGTCCTTACAAATCAATCAATTGAAGATGCTATTATTATTTTAGTTGTCCTTCCAAATCAATGAACTAGATCAATGAACTAGATCTTATATTCATAAGCATTTTTAAAAGATTTCGTTAACATGTTTACTTTTTAACATTTACTTAATATAATATTATTAAGAAATTACTGTAACCATCTAATTTCCACATTCAAATGATTAACAAACTTAATTGAACCCCCTAATTACAATCAACCGTTTCATATTCTTAGTTTCCTCTTATCAACCACAAGCCTTTAGTGGCTATGCTAGTTACAACTGAGGGAAACAATATAGTTACAATCTAGTACTATAATCTATTACTACGCTGGCATATGTCCTATGGTAAGATTTCCGTAAGATTTCACTCTACATTAATACTGCTTCGTTCTCGGCCTATAACCTGAGATATATTATCCCTTCTCCGTATATATGCATCTTTAAAACCATCGATAAAGCAAGTACACTGCTTTCGATTCATGAAGGAGTACAGAGGCATCTCATGTCAAGACACTACAGACAGAACAGTTCCCAGTTTCCTAATGCAATGAGAAATTCATCTAATGTCAAGATACATGATCACCACATGGATTCAGTAGACAGATAAGCTGCCAGTTTCTTAATGCAGTGAGAACTTCACTTTAGTTCTAACTTTCTTGACAAGTTGGGAGTTTCTTTGTGTTCTGTCGTAGTCTCCTTTCTTTAAAAGATACCTTCCTTACCGATTCCTTCTCTATAGTTCTAACTTTCTTGGGAAGTAGGGACTTTGTTGGGGCAGACGGACCCGTTTTTTAAGGCAAAAATTGGGTTTGAATCTGGTCGGATTTTCAGGTGTAGCCTGAATTTTATATGGATCAAAGTTTCATGCATTTCAGAACTTTAGTTCATGGATTTTGCCTCATTTTAAACCAAGCCAGATGTTCAGAAAATTAATCAAAATTCTGGATTGGTCAAAAATTTAAAATCGCACTGCTCGAAAACCTGCCAAAAAAAATAACTCTAAGGAAAGATTGCTTGTGAGTTAGTCCACTCCCCTTTAAAGAACATGGACATAAATGATTGAAAACATGACTGATATAGCTTCAAGTAGTTTTTGAATATCAAGGTGATGTGTTAATTGGTTAACTCGGAAGGAAAGATTGGTCCTGAGTTAGTCCACTCTCCTTTTATGACGGTGGACAGAAATGTTTGAAAACATGAGTGATATAGTTTCAAGTAGTTTTTGAATATCAAGGTGATGCTTTAATTGGTTTTTGGTTCACCATGTGTATGTGTATGTGTTTGTGTTTGGTATGTGATTTTACTACGGTGGAGGAAAATTGTTGAGAGCATGGCTGATTTAGGTTTAAGATGTTTATGAATTAATACAATAAAGGAATGGTTTGGTTGGCTTTTGGTGTACTTTGAGTGGGTGTATCATAGTTTTTTTGTGTTGGAATATACAAATATTGAATGTATATTAGTAAAAATATATTTTGTTAAATGTTATATTACTAGCACAACCACATAATTGTGGCTGATCAACGCCAAAAGGTTGATAAGATGAAAAGAATTCTTAAAAGAATATATTAAATTTTATTATTGATTAACAAATAAATTGTTGAGTTTCATTTATCTGGTGTTAATATTTTAATTTCTGTTAATCACTTAGGTGGAAATCAGTTAGCTATTAAAGTAATTTTTTTTTTTTAACTATAACGAGTATGAGATTTATTTATCTGAATTGAAAATGGGTCTTAGCCGAAGCGACCCCTATTACAATACAGTTTACTAACTGCTGCTGCTTTTGTTTTTCAGCATTCTCAAGGAGTTTGAACAAATCTTTCATTGTTTACAATTAGCAATTATTTCATGAGTGTGCTGCCTTTGTTCGCCATCTAATCAGCTTCACTGTTTGACTTTCTAAGAATGTGATAAAACTTGCACGAGTTGAAGTCTTGAAGAACTCTCTTCAATCTGTCCAAGGTTTTGTTTAGGCTGGCGTTGCTAAACCGAGTCTCCTTGTTTAAGTTTTTTATTATTATCTCTGAGTCTCCGAATACTTGAAGGTCTTTGATTCCTTTTTCTCTGGCAATGTGGCAAGATTTAATGAGCCCTAGCATCTCGGCTTGATTGTTGGTTTTCTGACCTAATCCCCAATAGAAACAATCTTTTGTAGACCCCTCCAGGGAGTAGATGACCCCCCCAACACCAACGACACCGGGATTTCCTTTAGACGCCCCGTCAAAGAAAATTGTGGGTAAATTTTGAGACCGCCACCAAGACTGGAAAGTGTCGTCGTTGTCTCTTATGCGCCAATCCGGTGTGACAGAATGAGGGGAGAGTGGAAGCTTACCTGGATAAGGCACAAGAGGGCCTAGCCACCTCTTTTCCTCGGGCAATAATAAAGTATCATCTTTAAAATACTGTTGTTGGGCCGCTTCCAGGAGGAAGGATTTAGCTTTTGCAGCCACTTGCATCAGGTTGTGCTGCAACTCTTTGAAAATTAGCTGATTTCGTGCCAACCAAATTTGCCAACATACATACTTTGGAATCACTGTCCAGATTTTGCGCCAAAAGGATTTTGAGGGGATTCGTTGGGGATAGATGAGACTCCAAGAGGCAAAGAGCTCCGCAATAGAATTCTGTGGCTGAAGTGAAATTTGGAGGCCCTGTAGGATGAGTCCCCAGACCTCTTTGGCAAAGATGCATTCCATGAATAAGTGCTGGGTTGTTTCAAAATTATTGCTGCATAACACACATCTGTGAGGTCCCACTATGTTCCTTTTCTCCAGGTTATCTCCCGTTAGAAGTTTATTGTGCACCAGGGTCCAGAAGAAGAAATTCACTTTAGGTACGGCTAGCGGTTCCCAGACGTTTTTCCAGAATGCCGTAGTTTGGCTGCTATTTCTTGAAGCCTGCAAGTTTCTATATCCTTCTGCCGTGGTGTATACACCTGTTTGGCCCCAACCCCAGCTATCTTTCATAGTTCTGTTGATAGGGGCAACATCCTCCAGCAAATCTTCAAAAGTGGATAGTTGCAGTGATAACCGGGCTGGGACTCCATGAAAATCCCATCCTGCCCAGTCTCCATGCTCATCCCATTTCGAGAGGTCATATAATCTATTGAATCCTGCTCTCTGCAACCAGTCTCTGAGATCTGTTATATCCACGTTTTCAGCCAATGGTTCCCTTCGCATGATGCGGTCTAGCCACAAATGCGTGTGTTTTCCATTGCCAGGCATTCTATAGAGCGAATTTTTGAAGAATTTGTTGCTTTTGCAACACAATTTCCACACTTGCGTACAACTGACTGAGCTCTCATTTTGGAGGTTGCTGAGAGTTTGGTTGGGCCTGTATTTTTCACGCAGGGTGTCGCTGACCGGGTGCGTGGGCTTGTGGATTAGTTTCCACAAAATCTTCCCTCCCAGCGCTAAGTTTACAAGTGCGGGGTCTCTAATTTGCAGCCCGCCCTCTGCCATGGATTTTTTAACCACGTCCCAGCACACCAAATGCATTTT
>ML808886.1:33266-46308 GCA_009831015.1 Picea engelmannii
TATATTTTTTTAGTTTTTTTTTTTTATTTGTTTTTTGTTTTATTATATTTTGTTTTATATTTTATTTTTATTTTGTTTTATGTTTTTTTATTTTATATGTATTTTTATTTGTTTTTATTTTTATTTTTTAATTTTTTAATAATTAATAATTATTAATATTTTTTTTTATATTTGAATCTTTTATCAATGTTTTGTATTAAACTAATATTTGTTTAATTTTAATTTATTATTACACTAACATAATTTCTAACCTAAACAAACTAACCTAACTATGATTTAAATTAATAATTTAATTAGTTATTAAAGTAATTAATATTTTATTTAATTATTTATCCTCAGTTATCTAGCTTTGTTTTATTCGGGGAAGAATGGCGGGAGAACGATGAAGTGAATGGATGGAAAGGGGATTAGAGGCGCAACAGTAGATGGGTTATCAAGGACTAAGTGGATGATGTAGCAGGAATATAGGTGAAGGATGATGCAAAATGGAGGGAAAGCGAGGCGAGTCGGCAAGCCATGAGCTTCATCATGAGATAAATGAATGATATTTGAATCATCAGATTTCCTATCATTATAGGACCCTAACATAGGCTCCACCCGGGGATGGCAGCTCTTTTAAGAGGTGACAAGAACTAAAGAACTCTGAACACGCAGACTAGTTGTTTATCCGTTGGGCTGATCCCAAACTGCAACCTTTTCTATCCAACATCCTGTATGGATGATCTTTTAAGCATAAAACTGATCTGTATATTGAATCTGAGCTGAGAAAATATTTGAAGTATACTCACAACCCTGAGCTTATTTGCACACTGCAAACCTGACTACTGAAAATATGCCTACATGGTGTTACACCTCAAATTTACTCACTTCGATAGTGTCACGAGTGCCATCATTACGAGTGTTGTAAGTGTTGCATCTTGTCTGCAAGTGTCACATCTTGACTATAAGTGTTGCAAGTGTCACAAACAATATGCTTCCATCTTGCCTATGCTGTGCCCATAACGACATCATAAAGACACTTAAAGACACCTCAAAGGTGGTTTGGAAGAAGAAAAATCATTTGGTAGGAAGTACAAGCCCTTTTCCATTTGAAAAACCATAAAAAAATGAGTTTTGTGGAGGAGCGCTCCCCTA
Organism: Picea engelmannii; assembly: GCA_009831015.1. Taxonomy (NCBI): domain Eukaryota; kingdom Viridiplantae; phylum Streptophyta; class Pinopsida; order Pinales; family Pinaceae; genus Picea; species Picea engelmannii. The sequence goes on from ML808886.1 coordinate 34,401, forward strand.
CCCATTGTTAGAGAGTGCTAGCGCTCCCTAGGCCTCTCTGGGGGAGCGTTTGAGGGCTTTGTTCACCCTTATGGGGGAGCACTACCCCATCTTGAGAAAATTATGGGTTTGTTGAGGCGAATTAGGGAAGAATCCCTCAAATCTTGAAGGTAGTTGGATTCAAATAGGTGGTCAAGCCATGATCCTAGGGGAGATCCTCAACTGAAGGAGAGGAATCCTCCACTCATCCCAAAGATCTCTCAAGTGGTTGGAGTCCTCTAAGGTTATATAAGGAGACCTTCTCATGGCGAAAGGCACAAGGAAGATTGAGAATTATACCTAACTTATGATCTCATAAGAAGGTATTGAGAATGGAGAATTGGTTTTGATACCAAACTTATGATCCTGTAAGTGCTATTGAGACAGAAGGAATATAGAGGTATGAAACCTATGATCTCATAGGCAACATTACATGCAAAAGAAGTTGGAGAATTACATCAAACTTATGATCTCATGAGTGAGATGACATCAAAGCTATCAATGGAGATTGATTGAGCAAAGGGGTTGGACAAGGAGAACTAGAGGAGGTTGTTGCACCTTCATTCAAAGGATTGTAAGTACTTTTACTAGTTCTCATTAATATAATCAATGCTTGGCCTGTTTCTTTCAAACTTGTAGTTGTTCCATATAAGCTTGTCTGCAGTAGATGGATCTATGGTTGAGCTAATCTCAGTAGAGTATGAATTCCATTGTATATTTGTTTGTTTTGCAGGACCTATCAAGGAGCTCAAGATCGAAGCTCAGCCTAGACTTTGCAAGGAAAAATGTCGTTCATAAGGTACATATATTTCTCCTCATGTTTCTTTGATTAGCTTGATTAGATCTAAAAGGAAGTCAGTGTCCATCTTAAGCACTTTATGTCTTAGAGTTAAGGTTCTATCTCTCAAGAGGAAATCTACTTGTCTGCAGGGAGATTTTCCTACAACAGAAATTGTTGACTCCATTAGGGAGGAGCTTTGATTTGTGTTTCCTTTCCCAAATTTTGTTTTATCCCTTTGCCCACTAATTTGATCTTCTCCACATTATCATGTTTATTATTAGATTGGTTTGTTTTCCTCATTATGTCATCAAGATCACTCTGATTGACTGAATTCCCTTCATTTTTTGAGTTTTTGGACATTTTTCTGAGTTTTTGGAGCAGAGTGCTCCCCTACCCTTAGAACCAAGGCGTTGTAACTCCCTTACAATGTTCCATAGAGTGTTGGAGCACTCTGTGTCCCCTTATGGGGGAGTGCTACCCCATTGTTTGCAAAACAACTTCTTAAAAATTGGTTTTTTCTCAGTCTTTTTGCTGATTCATCTACTTAGGATTCATGCTATCTTAGTGTGTCCTTGTTTGGCCCTCAAACCAACTTGTTTTCCAAGGATTCATCATCTCTTGTTTGGAATTTTTGACATTTTTCCTTACTTTTCAATAACTCTTTGATCTTCACGATTTGAAGTCAATTTGTCAGTTTCTTCTCGTTTATCTGAGTGAGTGAAAACATTGTAAGGAGTTTCAAAGGTATTTTGCACTTTTCTTTTTGATCTTTGAGTCATATTGTCCAATATCTTTCTCCTTCCTTTTGAGTTTTTGGCTTTCTATTTCTTGTTTGATCACAACAAGGGTGTCATTTGGTTTATGTGAAGTTTGCTTCCAGATTGCTTAAATCTCACAACTCTTGAAGTTCGATTAGCATAAAAAGATTTACATATACTGGTTATCAGTCACATATAGCCATTTTAGCATTGCATTGGATTCCTTATTGAGGATTATTTCATGAGGTCATTTCATCTTAGTGTTTGACAGTGAAAGGAAAATCCTCTCCTTCCCTTAATTAGACATTCATTGAAAGAAAAGATTGCTTATCATTTCTTATGCATGTTTTGGGAACCGAGTCATACTATCATTAGTCTTCACTCTCATACACCTCTGAGTAAAAAACAACCACTAAAATCAATGCTTAACTAAAATTTGTCAAACTTTTTACATCTTTGTTAGCAAACCTACATTAGTTTAAGGTGTAGGGCTTTGGAATAGGTTGAAAGGATAAATTTCCAAAGATATCAAACAAACTTAGAATCTTGCAATAGGGAGAGAAAATCCGATTGTCATATAGGCTTTCTGGGATCCCCCTCTCACATAGGGGTTACACACGAGGTTGCATTCGGGTGAGTTACAGAGATTATCCCTCCATGGTTCAACTGTTTGTAGTGGTTGAATCATATATTGGGGGTCACTTGAAGGTATACCCATGATTATGTGTGGGAGCCTCTTGAGTTGATTTTGGAATTGTTGTCCTACCCATACGTTCCAACTAGACTGTAGACTGTACCCACCTAGGGGCTGACTATGAATTGGTGACCTTAGTAGCCATAATATTTAGGGTCCCACACAAGATGACGGTGAAGGGAAGTCTCACTGTACCTGAAACAAATGTTGGTCAAACTCACTCGGGCTCCTTGGAGGGTAAATCCACAATTACTGTGTGAAATCTTGCACCAAGGCATATGTCCATTAAGTAGGTCGCCAACATAACTGATCCACCCTCTCTATCCCTGTCCCTTCTTATTTTGATCTCGCGACGTTGGATTTCATCACCAACTAATGGTTTCATTGTGGGAAGGTTTTGTTTGATTGTTTGCTTCTCAAATTCATAGCCTTTGTTGGTTGTGTTACTTAGTGGACCTTAGGTCGAGTCAGTGTTAATGGCATCAAATCCTGAGAGTACCAATGGAGGAACCCCTCCTCCTGGGGAACCTTATACCTTTCCTTCTTTTGGAAACTTTGGTCCTCTTTATATTTCCACATTGAGTCTTCCGGGACTCACCATTGGATTAGCGGTTTGGTTGTTCCCCACTCCGGTGATCTTGAATCCTCCCAATGTTTCAATTGCACTTAATACTTTAGATGTTAGTACACCACCCACACATCAACCTCATGTCAAATTTTTGCCTTCTTCGACCATTAAGTCTCCTTCCATTTCTCCTTCTTCGCCTAGTGAAATCTATAAAGAAAATAGCCAGACTGATCAGAAGTAGAAGAAACAGAAAGAGAAGAAGAATAAGAGCCCAAAAAATACCAAGGCTCCAACAACATCAGATGTTGGATCCAAGCAACCAGTTACTGTTAATAGTACTAGGAGTGTTGATGAGGTCAACAAGATTAAAATGAAGAATCTGAAACCCAAATTCCCTTGCAATCTTTGTAAGGGTGACCATTGTCTGAGGGATTGCCCTGGTATTCCCAAGGTATTAGAAATGTGGTCCTCCACGTCATCGGCCTCTGTCGTTCATGCCAATGATATCCTGTCAACTAGTGATGTTAAGGTTGGTAAGAAGAAGACAACTGTCAAATTCCCTTGCATGTTATGCAAAGGTGATCATTATTCTCACCTTTGTCATCGCATGGACAAGGCTTCTTCTCTTTTGGAAAAACTTCAACTTCCAAAAGGTTATCGTAAGCTTTCCCCCAACCAATCATTATTTGATGGACTGGTCAATCTGGTTCCATTCCCGGTCACTTTGGTTTATCAGGTGGTCAATCTAGTTTCCTCCTCGATTGAACCACAAAACCAAGTAGTTGATCTGGTTCCCTCATCGATCAACCCTACTGTTCATCAAAAGAGTGTAACCCAATTAGTCGATCTGTTTTCATCCTTGGTCGACCCCACTCTCCCGTTAGAGAGTGACACCAAAGCGGTCGATCCATTTCCACCCGTCGACCCCATTCTCCCCTTGGAAAATGAAACCCAAGTGGTCGATCTGGTTCTGTCATCGGTCGATCCCACTCCTCCTTTGAAGAGTTCCAAAGTGGTTGATCCGGTCCCTTCCTCAGTCAGTCCCACCCTTCATTCGAAGAGTGCCAAAGTGGTTGATCCAATCCCATCATCGATCAATCCCACTCTTCCTCTAAAGAGTGTCTGTGTGGTCGATTTGATCCCATCATCAATCGATCCTACTCTCCCTTTAGAGAGTAAACCCGATACTACCCACATTTTTCTCATTGATACAGAATCTACTGTGTTGCGGGGCATTCCTCATTCTCCCGTGAAACCCCCTCCAAGCAATGAGGCCATCCTTTTTTATTGGGGTGTGCTAACTGGACCTCGTCTTCCCTCTCACATCCCTTTCTAGGTTATAGTACAGTTTTGTGGTCAGAACGTTCCTCAATCACTAATAGATGACGATGCGTCCATTAGTATTTTGTCCTCTATTGCTTGGCACGCCTTGGGTTGTCCTCAACTTGCGCTAGTTACACAGAATATGTTATCTTTTAACAGAAGAACCAGTTAACCTTTAGGGACCCTTCCTCAGTTTCCAGTAACTTTGGGAGGGAAAGTTGTCTTTATTGATGTCATGGTGGTCCAAGACCCCTTGGATTTCACTTTAATCCTTGGGCGGGATTATGTCTATGCCATGAAAGCTATTGTATCCACTCTTTTTCGTGTGATATCTTTCCCTCACGATGGAAGAATTGTGACTATTGATCAACTTTCATTCATCGGTCTTGACTGGATTACCTCCCTAAATGGTTCTTATATGCATACAATATCGCGCCCACCACATGTTAATTATGTGGCGTTGTCTCCCATGATTTCAACTTTCGACGATTTGGATCCGTTAGTTGACATGGTGATCTCTTCGGTAGGGCTATTGGAGCCTGATATCCTTACCACTGTTGTGGCCCTCGACATCTGTTCCTTCCAGAGTGATTTTCTTTCATCCAGTGAAGATATCTTGGAATCCATGACCGAGTTTTGTCCCTTGACATGGTATCCTTCCATAGCATTATTCACTTGGAATTCATGATCAAGTAGAGTCTACAAGCATAGTTTTTCTTTTCTGTGGCAAGCTCGATAAAAAATGAAACAAATATTATGAGCATAGTTTTTCTTTTCTGTAGCAAGATCGTTAAAAAATGAAACAAAGGTCATGAGCATAGTTTTTCTTCTCTATAGCAAGCTCGTTAAAAAATGAAACAAAATCTTTGAGCATAGTTTTCCTCTCTGTAGAAAGCTCGTTAAAAAATGAAACAACAATCTGGGGATTGAACCCGGAGCCCTGAGCATAGTTCTTTTTCTGTGTCAAGCTTATTAAAAAATGAACCAGTCACCTCTCTTGAACCTTCTCTTCATCCACTCTTATCGTTTTTCTCTGTCTAGTAGAGAAATTGGTGACAACCTCATAGTCGGTGAATGAATTGAAACTTGGAGGGCATGTCTCCATCCTTTGATGATCATTCTGGAGTTAAAACACTAGATTTCAAGCTTAGGGCATACCGAGCTTAGTCTTTGTTCTTTCTCGTGCTTGAAAAAACATGAGAATGTAACCGAGTAGACTTTTATCACTTTTTCGGACTCGCATGGATATACGAAAAAGGAACCCCTTGGAGTCGTCTTTGAGCTCTTTTCAGACTCTCTAAACATGAAAAGATTGTCGAGTGATCTTGCTTCCTTTCCTACTCATTTAAAGGTTTTAAAGGGCGTCTTTCGAGTGATACTTTATCTCTTTTTCAGCCTCGTGAGACTAACATTATGAAAAAGGACAACATTGGAGTCATCTTTAAGTTGTTTTCAGACTCTCTAAATATGAAAAACCACCGAGTTTACCTTATCTGGACTCGTTAAACAATCATACATTTAAGGGCCCATACGGGATCGAACCCTTACTTCTTCCAGTTCGTTAAACAAAGGAAGAGGGACTTACCGAAGGTGAGTTATATTGAACATGTGTTACCCTCCTCAAGCTCGTTAAATTAAAAAGAGGTACTCGTCTATCTGGATGGGGGAAAAATTGAAAGAAGCAAGCCAAGCAGTTTTTGAGAACATTACCAATAACTCTTATGGTCACCCTTGAACGCGACACTTTGTCTTTGCACACATTTTAATTTGCTGAACCTCTGCACTGAGCCAATCCTTTGAGTTTMTTTTACTCCTTTGGGTCACCTGACAAAAGTCACAGCATCCATTGCATTATCAAGTTTTGGTCCATGTCATGTTTTTGTTGTCGTGCCTCAGTGTTCAAGGGAAGTATCTGCCTCGAGAGTCATCCATCACAAATATCCCATTTCACTACCCATGTCATTACATGTTCATTTGATCTACCAATTACATCTCTGTGTCCATTTCATGTCATTGATGGGGGATACATCAAGGCCCTCCTTCTACAAGTCTATTCTTGTCGATTTCAACACACTATCTAGGAACTATACTTAGAAACCAGTTAGTACTTTGGGACCTGCATACCTCAATAGTAGGCCTCCTCACGTTCGACAGTGGGTTTGCATTATTGACTCCTAATCGGATGATTCCACAGATGTTTGAATTCAACTCATCTATTCACATTCGTCGGAATGTACTAGAGTACCTTGGGAATCATTGACATCAATGGTGATCTCCCTTGCGCTTGTTAACGGTTTACATCATTGACCGGTAATCAAGTGGTTTCTGCCATGTTCAACATCAGGACATCTATTCACATGGTTAGATTCATACTACAGAGGGATCGATAAGAATACCCTGGGTTGAGTCATCACTCTTGTATGTACTTTTCCTAGGTTGCGAAGGAGTTTTCTTTTGAACTATGACACATATATTGTTACATAGATCCACTTTGTATTGGTCGTGGCTATTGACCGGTAATCAAGTGGTTTCTGCCATGTTCGACATCAGGACATCTATTCACATGGTTAGATTCATACTACAAAGGGATCGATAAGAATACCCTGGGTTGAGCCATCACTCTTGTATGTACTTTTCCTAGGTTGCAAAGGAGTTTTCTTTTGAACTATGACACATATATTATTACATAGATCCACTTTGTATTGGTCGTGGCTATGTCTTGTCATCTCATAGATCCACTGTGTATTCTTCATGGCTACGATCAGTTCAGGTCATAGGATTATAGATCCACATTGTATATGTAGTGGCTATACCATTTTGTCAATATAATTATGGATCTGCAGTGTATTTTATGGCGGCCATACCTAAAAAGTCTTTATCACTCAAGCATAGGTATGCCTGCCTTAAGTTTGAAACATGTCATAATATTTGTTTGATGGTTGTGTGCATATTTTTTCGGTCTCTCTGCGTCCATACCATTGCTAGAAAAAGTCTACAAAGTACTCCAGTCATCATCGTCTTCTAAATTCATACTTTGGGGGGCAATCTGTTACACCTCAAATTTACTCACTTCGATAGTGTCACAAGTGTCATCATTACGAGTGTTGTAAGTGTCGCATCTTGACTATAAGTGTTTTAAGTGTTTCAAACAGTATGCTTCCATATTGCGTATGTCGTGCCCATAACGACATCATAAAGACACTTAAAGACACCTCAAAGGTGGTTTGTAAGAAGAAAAATCATTTGGAAGGAAGTACAAGCCCTTTGCCATTGGAAAAACCATACAAAAATTGAGTTTTGTGGAGGAGCGCTTCCCTACCCATTGTCACGGAGTGCTAGTGCTCCCTAGGCCTCTTTGGGGGACCATTTGAGCACTTTTTTCACCCTTATGGGGGAGTGATACCCCATATTGAGAAAATTTTGGGTTTGTTGAGGCGAATTAGGGAAGAATCCCTGAAATCTTGAAGGTAGTTGGATTCGAATAGGTGGTCAAGGTATGATCCTAGGGGAGATCCTCAACTGAAGGAGAGGAATCCTCAAATCATCCTAAAGATCTCTCAAGTGGTTGGACTCCTCCAAGTTTATATAAGGAGACCTTCTCATGGTGAAAGGCACAAGGAAGATTGAGAATTATACCTAACTTATGATCTCATAAGAAGGTATTGAGAATGGAGAATTGGTTTTGATACCAAACTTATGATCCTGTAAGTGGTATTGAGATAGAAGGAATATAGAGGTATGAAACCTATGATATCATAGGCAACATTGCATGCAGAAATAAGTTGGAGAATTACATCAAACTTATGATCTGATGAGTGAGATGCCATCAAAGCTATTAGTGGAGATTGATTGAGCAAAGGGGTTGGACAAGGAGAAATGGAAGAGGTTGTTGCACCTTCATTCAAAGGATTATAAGTAATTTTACTAGTTCTCATTAATATAATCAATGCTTGGCCCGTTTCTTTCAAACTTGTACTTGTTCCATACAAGTTTGTTTGCAGTAGATGGATCTATGATTGAGCTAATCTTAGTAGAGTTGGAAGTCCATTGTATCTTTGTTTGTTTTGCAGGACCTATCAAGGAGCTCAAGATTGAAGCTCAGCCTAGACTTTGCAAGGACAAACGTTGTTCATAAGGTACATATATTTCTCCTCCTCTTTCTTTCATTAGCTTGATTAGATCTAAAAGGAAGTCAGTGTCCATGTTAAGCACTTTTTGTCTTAGAGTTAAGGGTAAGCTTATTTATGTACATATAATCCTATTCTAACATGCTGAAATTATGTTTAGTTAGGTAATGGAAAAATGCTAATGAAGCCAATCTATCAGTTGATATAATAGCTCATATCTTTCATTGTTTATAACAAGAATCAGAACTAGAGATTTCAAAGGCATTAGGAATTGATTTCCAGCATGACCTTCACAACATAAATCTTTGGAATTGTGGAAAATCAAAGAGGCTCCATGTATCAATTGGAATTCTGAAAAGAAGAGATCCTCCATATAGATAGAAATAGGAGCATGATAGACATGACCTATTTCTTGATATTCAAATTCAACCACTTCAAAACCAAGACTTGGTAATGTACATATGCTATCTATATTATTATGCAAATTCTGATTTGACTACAAATTTTCTGATGAATTTTGAAAGGAAACTCCTACTGAACTAGATCATGAAAGAGACTTCCTAATCATGTCTATATCATAACCAATTTTAAATCCACAACTGGCAAATGGAACATGACTTGGACAACAAAAATCATCCAACACATCAGCTATTGGATCATGTAGGAACTAACATGACTACTGCATTGATTCCAATGAAACTTCTTGATTTTCTATGTGTTTATCCTTCAGTACATGCTCAAGGATATTAGCATAATTTTTCTTCAAGAAATGAAATGAATTAAAGATTAATGGTACAAAATTATACTGCATCAATTCATATCTGGTTTGATTATCGATGTAACTCAAGGCCTGCAGTCCTAGATCTAGAACAACTTCCATGTCATCAATGACATCCTCAATAGATTCATTAGAACATTCTTCATCCCTACTATTGCCAACTTGCTTATAATTTTCTCTCAGAAATTTAAATGAAGAAAAACATAAGGGAAAATACTTACCACTTACTCTTAGATTTTATGCACTTCCCTCATTTCTATCATACTTAAAATGCACAAGATGATTGTCATATTTGAGCTATAACTGAAAATATGGAATCCCGAAAAATAGGGTTGAATATGATGCCGATTCTCCCAAACCATGGCACCTGTGTGCAAACAATGAGATATTTTATTGAATTTCATCCCATTGCGGAGAAACAACTCTCTTGGTTTGTGAAAATACTCCTTCGTTTGCTCATAAAATGCCTCGGAAGATGACTGGTTAAAACTAGTTTCGGGGGTGGTTTTCGAAGCAGGGAGAGTGGATTCCGAAGGGAGGTAGGGTGGTAAGTGGTAATAGGGGGGGTCCGAAATCACATGGTTATGAAATGTGTCAAAGGTGGTTTCACTTTCCGGACCCCTTGGTTTTATGTTTTTATTATATTGTTTTTATTGTAATTTTATTTTGTTTTAATTTTTATTTATTATATTTTTGTTTTAGGTTTTGTTTTATTTGTTTTTTGTTTTATATTGTTTTGTTTTATTATATTTTGTTTATATATATATATATTTTTTATATTTTATTTTTATTTTGTTTTATGTTTTGTATTTTATATGTATTTTTATTTGTTTTTATTTTAATTTTTTAATAATTAATAATTATTAATATTTTTTTTATATTTAAATATTTTATTAATGTTTTGTATTAAACTAGTATTCTTTTAATTTTAATTTATTATTACATTAACCTAATTTATAATCTAAACAAAGTAACCTAACTACTCATTATTTAAATTATTAATTTAATTAGTATTAAATTAATTCATATTTTATTTCATTATTTATCCTGGGTTATCTAACTTTGTTTTATTTGAGGAAGAATGGCACGAGAACAATGAAGTGAATGGATGGAAAGGGGATTAGAGGCACGAAAGTAGATGGTTTATCAAAGATTAAGTGGATGATGCAACAAGAAGATGGGTGAAGGATGATGCAAAATGAAGAGGGAAATAAGGTGAATCAACAATTCAGGAACTTCATCATGAGATCAACAAATGATATCTGAATCATCAGATTATTATAGGACCCTAACAAGGTCATGAGTTTATATGTGAAAAACAAATTTTCTACATATTTCCAAGTCTCTTTGAAAGGTTAATTAGCATTATCTATACTTTCTTGAAAAATAAATTGAATGCTTCTTAGAATATGAGGTAACGCTATTATATGTGTAAAACCAATTTACTAAAGATTTTCAAGTTTCTTTAAAAGGTTAATTAACATTATCTATATTTTCTTAAAAATTGAGGTGAATGATTCTTAAAAGATGAGACAACATTATTGAGTTTTGTATGATTCTATATTTTATAGAATAGTTGGTGTGGAAGCAACTTAGTAAAATTATATTTCATCAAGTTAATCAAGTTAATCAATGTATGACCAATGTCATAATCTCATATCTTACCATAGGATATCAATAATGAAAGACAAATCCAACACTACTACAATAAATTGAATTAATGTCACTTGACAATGTATTTTTTTAAAATGATTTTAATATTTTCACAATACAAAATACAAAATGTATTACCATTGTCATAATTTCATATCTTACTATATGATATCAATAATGAAGGACAAATCCAACAATGCTACAATAAATAGAATTAGTGTCACTTGACAATGTGTTTTTTAAAAATGATTTTATTGTTTTCACAATACAAAGTGCGTTTCACCTTGGGGTGTCATACTTTGGGTTACTTTTGCATTGAAACTAACAAACCTTGCATCATATGCATTACTGCACAGTGAATTTGACATCTCCATTGCAACAATACGAGAGGTTTATAACATGAGGATCAAGGTTGTGTAATATTGCATTGAAATTATTTAATTCAATAATTATGGAATACCAACCATATGTATGTGTTCTAATTAGAGGGAAATTGTTGAAAACATGGTTAGTTTATGTTAGTGAAGTTTTTGAAATAATATAACTAATGGATATGTTGCTTAGCTTTCATTTGTATGTGTTTTATTTTTTATATGTTGTTCTAATTAGAAGGAAATTAGAAAATTGTTGAAAACATGGTTGATTTATGTTAATGAAGTTTTTAAAATAACATAACTAATGGACATGTTGCTTATATGTGTGTTTTTTTTTTTTTTTTTAATGATGGAGGAAAATTATTGAATACATCCATGGAAATTGTTGAAAACATGGTTGATCTAAGTTAAGAAGTTTATGAAATAATATAATAAAAGGAAATGAAGAAACATGTGTATACTTCACAATTCAATTGATTAAATAATGTAATTATTTATTTATTAATATTAAGTTATTTGTATAAAATGCAATAATCTTATTCTTATTGTAAAAAATTAATTTGTTAAAATAATTTTGTCACTTGCCTTTTATTCTCATCAATTTAAAAAAATTCAATATGAATTTGAAGTGTGTTATAGCATGATGACACTTTTAAACAACTCATTATAATTCCTTTTCCATATGCCTATTTACAACCTTTAGGTAACGTAGCTTTGTTTTATTAGTTTTCCTTTAGGTTGTCTTATAATTGGTTTAAAAAACATATGTAATTCCTTTTCCATGTCTCTTTCCAACCTTTAGGTAACATAGATTTGTTTTATTGGGGTTTTTCT
>ML808886.1:57491-69537 GCA_009831015.1 Picea engelmannii
TAAGCACATCTCTTACGAGATTGATCAATGGAGGATCAATCAAACACTACTATGATAAATTGAATTTTTTTTTCTTGGAAGTTTACTTTTTAAAAATTGTTTTGGTTTTCTCACAATGAAAGTGTAGCTTACCTTGGGTGTTGATGCAGGGAGACTCGAGTTGAAAAAAAAAAATAATTACAACATGCACCCTACTACAGAGTACAGAGCAGAAAATGCAAATAGAAATTTTATTATCGAAAACATTAAGGAGAACCTTTAACAAACTTACTACTATAACACCAATGAAATGCAACTCATATTTTATTAATTCAAAGAAAAATAACAAGTTTACATAACATCATGATGGAATGGTTAGACAATAAGTGACTCTAGTAATCTATGCTATTATTACATAAATGAAATAGTGAGGATATTATTTCTCTTGAATCAGGGCATCAAGACTCTGCTCTAGCCTCCTCGTCACATAGTTCATTCACGATATTTGCTCCTTCAATGAATTCTTCATGATCCCTCTACTTGTTGTTAACTAATCCCTTCTCCATCGCATCCATGCCTCTTTGAACTCCTTCCTTCGCCTCTAAATGAATTCGTCTTCCATTGCCAAGAATGGATAGTTATCAAAACCATTTAAGCAGTTCACCTCCCTCTTACCATTAACAATTTTCATTTTGGATCCATATCCATGACCTAACCATTGTTGAGACTCAAAACATGTTAATTTCATTGTTGAAAGTCAACAAGCACTACAACAATGTTATCGTAGGAGTAAAATCAATTTTTCAACAAAATCCATATTCTAGGGGAGTTTCATCATGTGTTTTAGCACGAGCTTCATTATAAGTGTCATCATACACAAGAGTAGATGCATAAGTAAAAACAATTCAAATTCATAGCAAAGTGAATATATAGAATGGACCACTAACACAATCCTTATTGGACTTATTTCCTAATTTGCATAATATAAATATTTTTGGGTGATGCGGATTTCCTGAGCCCAATGATGGTCTTGCATCAAACACCCCCAGTAAGAAAAAAATGAGCTCCAAATCATCTGTGTATTACTGTTGAGGTGAAGAGTTTTTCAAACGTTCTAACTAATCTTCAATCACTCACGATGCATACTTTGCTCCTCGATTCTTCCACTTGATTAAATATTTCATGTACTCCTTCTGACGAGTCTTCTTACCAACTCATGTAGAAAATATTTCTTCAATCTTCTCCTCTGACTTAATTGGTATATGTTGTTACCATTCACTGAGGGTACCTTCATATTATATTTTCCCCCCTTCATGAAACTCATAGAGGTCAACAACATTGAATGTAGGAGATATGTCAAACTTCTCCAGAAGTTCTAGCCAATAAGCATTATCAAAGATGTTTTTCAGAATTCGGCATGGACCTATCTTGCTGTACTTGAGTTTATTTTATGTTCCTCGAGGAAATTTCTCCTTCCTCAAGTGATCCATGACTAAGCCACCCTCTCAAAATAACTTTTGTCTCCTATATTGATCTTCTCTTTGTTTATAACTTCCATTGTTGGTATGCAATTTATTCTTCACGTGTTCTTGTAATTCATTCATATTTTCCAAAAATGCATTCACATCAACACTCTTATGGCCTTCCAAATATGGAAATTCAACCAAATCTACCACACCTTTTGGCAACCGTCCATAAACAATATGAAATGAAATCTTTCATGTAGATCTATTCATCGAATCGCGATATGCGAACTCATTTTGGGCTAATGCCAAATCCCATTGACTAGGATTCTCTCCACTTAAACTTCTCAACAAATTTCCTAGACTAATGTTCACTACTTCTATATGACCATTCATTTAAGGATGATATGCTGAAATGTATAACATATATGAGCATAAATTTTTCGAGAGTGTCCTCCAAAAATTCCCAAGGAATATTGTATCTCAATATGAGGTAATGCTCCATGGTAATCCATGCAATCTAACCACCTCTTTGAAAACCAATGAAGCTACCTCACTAGCATCACTAGTCTTTTTTCATGCTATGAAGTGTTCCATTTTTTAAAATCTATCAACAACTACCATTGTTGAGTCATGTTTTCTCTGTGTCATAGGTAATCCTAAGACAAAATCCATATTGATATCCTCCCAAGGTCCTTTGGGTACTAGGAATGGAGTATATAGTCTTGTGTTTTGACTTGTTCCTTTGGCTAGTTGACATATCCTACAACCTTCAACAAACTTTCAGACATCTTTATTAATGTTGGGACAAAAATATCTCTCCTTCACCAAGGCTGTGGTCTTATCAATCCCAAAATTTCCTCCTAAACCACCACTATTGAACTCTTTAATGAGATCTAGCCTTATGAAACTTCTGGGAATACAAAGCTATTGGTTTTTTAAAAAAAACTCCTCTTGTATATGGTAGACTAGATACGATGTTTTGTCTAAACTCCAACGCTCCTTACATGCCTTCCAAGATTTTGAGAACTATGCATCTTCTGCCTACAATCTCTTTAAACAATTCATACTTACCACTTCTACTGACATGGTATTGAGTAATGTTTTCCTCCAAATTGATGCATCAACTACCTTATTAGACTTCCCGGACCTTTGTTTCAGCAAAAAAGAAAAACTTTGCAAGAATTCTTCCCATTTAGTATGTTTTGATTCAACTTACCTTAGTTGTTAATGTACAACATAGATTTGTGATCTGTGAACAAGAAAAACTACTTCGGTAGTTGTTACACATTATTTTCGTCATCCCTTATGACCGTTAATGATTTAAACCTATCCTTTGTCTTTAGAAGATTAGTGGCCTGAATTCCAGAAGAAATAAGGGAGAAGAACTTTTACTGAGAAAAGAAGTTATATTTTCCTTTGTAAAAACCTTCTTAAGGAGGATTTTTGCAGGTTTCACTATACATAGGGTGTAGAAATGCCCGATTTATGCACCTTGCTCTATATCTAGGTTGCAGAGTTTTTGATGGTTGCTCTATAGCTAGGGTGCAAAAATTCATGTATGTGGGAAAAACGAGCGTCTTCTTCGTGCTTCTAGAAGGAGAAGCTTCTATGGTGAGGTGGCCTCGGAACGGTTTGGATCTTACTCACTTTCATGATTTAGTGGGATCATCCTAACCTCCTCACCTTATCCTCTTCAGCTTATAAAAGGAGAGGAGCTCTCACAGATTGTTTTCCTAGTTTGTCTTGCTTTCTTGTTTTGATTGCCTGGGTTCTATTTATTGAGTCACTAGGAGATCTAAATTGACTATTTGACTACTTAAGTTCACTGGAAAAACCTTCTTACTTTTTATTTTTTCATTTTTACTTTGATTTCCACACCCTTCTTTGATGGACAGTAAAACAATATTTGATTTTTGCACCCTACCTTTTTGACCACTACAAAATCTATACATTCTGCCCCATAGCTAGCTTGCAAAAACCTCAATTTTTTGCACTGAATTGGTTCTTTGGCTTGCAAAAATAAGGGATTTCCACACTGTGTTAGTTTGATAGCCTAAGGTGATTGTGAAATTTTTTAATTTTGATGGTTTTTCCTTACCCAGATCTTGGATTTGGTTTTGGGGTGAATTGTTGGGTTTGATTATGACCTATTTACAGTTTGCTTGACAGTTTTTGAGACGCTTTTAGCCATATTTTCTTTGTTTTCTTTTGAAAGATTTGGTCTCTTGCTTTGAGTGTCTTTCAGTTACAAAGCATTTTTTTTTCTTTAGAATTGTTTGGTGAAATAATTTCTTTTTCTTTTATTGAATAGTTCGTGTTGAAAGAGAAAATTGTTTGGGTTTCTTTGTTTCATATCTATTTAATATTGCTTTTGGCTATCTTTGAAACAAAATTTTCTAATTTCTTTCTTTATATTAGATGGGGGGCATCTTTGCATTTGAAGTAGCGAAATTGCATGATTTTTGGCGTTTTTGGTCTTGAATTCTAAAAACAATTCCCCTTCATGGCCGAAGGGGGGGGCAAGAATCATGTATCGGTGTATAGTCTCTTTTTCTTAGTTCTTGAAGATCTTGATGTTGATAAATTTAATAAAATTTTGGGACATTGTGCATATTGGAATGATAAACTTTTTCTCCTTCTCGTAATATAGCTTTCATCAAAGTGAAATATTTTCATTCTCATTTATTTGCATTGTTTAGAGTGGGTCAAAACACCATATTGTTCGCGCCATTTTCCTTTTGAGTAACAACAATCTTAAAAATAAAGCGCTTATAAAAATTGATTAGACATTTTTATACTTTCTGGTAGAAAACCTACATTAAATTAGTTGTAGGGCTTTGGAATAGGTGTGAAAGATAACTTTCCAAAGATGAAAACAAACATAGAATCTTGTGTTAGGGAGCGGTGAAATCCACTTGCTACATTTTGTCCTGGGAAGCCCTTCTCACACAAGGTTCAAACCTGAGGTCACATTGAGACTGGAAGAGTTACTCACCCTTCTTTGTTAGTCTTGGTGTAGAGATTGCGTGTATTATGGGGGTCACTTGAAAGGTATACCCACAATGATGAGTGGAAGCCTTTCGAGTTCATTTTAGGCTAGATACCCTGCCCTTGCACATGGATCAGACTGTCGGTCGTTTCCCCAGGAATCACTGTTGTAGTTGGTAACCTCAGTGGCCTATCTCTTTAGGGTCTTTACATGAGGTGACTGTGGAGGGGCAAATCTTCATGGTACCTGGAATTGACGTTGGCTAAAATCACTCAGGCACCTTGGAGGGTATACCCACGATTATGTGTGGGAGATTTCATTAGGGTGTAAGTCTGTTCAGAAGGTTTTCAACGTAACTTTTCCACCTGCTCTATCTCATCCCCTTCTTGCATTGTTCCCATGACGTTGGATTTAATCACCAACTAATGAGTTCATAGTGAGAAGGTTTTGTTTGTTTGCTTGCTTACTAGATTTTTAGCACGTGCTTCTTGTTTTCCCTAGCAGACTCTAGGTTGGATATTTATTTAATGGTGTTAGTTCCCAGAATGTTCAATGAGGGAACCCCTTTTCCAGGGGAACGTTTTGTTTTTCCTTCTTACAGAAACATAGGTCATCCTCACATTGCTACTTTGAGCCTTCCAGGCCTCATGATTGGATTGTCGACGTGGTTGTTTTCCACTCAGGTAATCCTGAATCCAGTTAGTGCTTCATTTGTAAGAACTTCCTCCTAAGAAAATCAACCTCATGTTGATCCTTCACCTTCTTCACTAGTAATATCTACTTCACCTTCTTCACTTGCAAGGTCTTCTTCCATTTCATCTTCTTTGTCGAGTGAACGATCTCAAGCTAGTAACCCAATGGATAAGAAGAATAAGAAAAAAAAGAATAAGAAGAAGAAAAATAAACAAGGGTCCAAAATTGCAACCACTGTCGGATAGGTTGGAAAGAAACCAATTACTATTAATCGTGCTGGGAGTGTTGATGATGCCAAGATCATCCAAACAACCCATAAGCCTAGGCACCCTTGCAGGATTTATAAGGGTAGCCATCTTCTTAAGGATTTTCCTAGTATATCCAAGGTTATATAAGCATGGTCTACACAACCTCACCAACCCATGTCATCAACCTCTGAACAACATGTTGATGACCTCCCATCAACTAGTCAATATACAGTTGGGAAGAAGAAAAGTAGAGTCAAGTTCTCATGTATGTTATGCAAAGGGAGTCATCTAACTCACCTTTGACCTCGTATGGATGAATCCTCGAAATTACTTGAAGACATGATTGTTTCACAGCCCCAACTTCCAGCTGCTTATCACAAGCTTACTCTCGACCCACCTGTAGTTGATGGAATGATCAATCTGACCCCTTCATCAGTCAATCCGATTGATCATGTAGTCAATCTGGTCACGTCCTTAGTTGAACCAATTGAAAAAGTGGTCGATCCGATCCCATCCTTGGTCGATCCCACTCTCCAGTTAGAGAGTGAAACCCAAGCGGTCAATCTGTTTCCACCTACTGACCCTATTCTCCCCCCTGGAGAATGCAACCCAAGTGGTCGAATTGACATCATTATTAGTCGATCCTACTCTCCATCTAGAGAGTTATTGCCCATGTTTTTCTCGTTGATACATAATCTACCGTGCTGGGGGGCATTCCTCCTTCTCCCATGGAACCTCCTCCAAGTAATGAGGCCATCCTTTTTAATTGGGGTGTGCTAACTGGACCTTGTCTTCCCTCTCACATTCCTTTCCAAATTACAGTATAGGTTTGTGGTCGGGACGTTCCTCAGACATTGATAGATGAAGGTGCATCCGTTAGTATTTTTTCCTCTATTGCTTGGGAAGCCTTGGGTTGTCCTCAGCTTGTGTCAGTTACGCAGAACCTATTAGCTTTTATTAGAAGAACCAATCAACCTTTAAGTACCCTTCCTCAGTTTCCTGTAACTTTGGGTGGGAAAATTGTCTTTATTGACATTATGGTAGTCCAAGACCCCTTGTATTTCGATTTACTCCTTGGGTGGGATTATGTATATACCATGAAAACTATTGTGTCCACTCTTTTTCATCTGATATATTTCCTTCATGATGGAAGAATTGTGACTATTGATCAACTTTCATTCATCAGTCCTGACTGGATGACCTTCCTAAATGGTTCTTATAGGCAGACGATATTACCCCTGCCATAAGTTAATTATGTGGAGTTGTCTCCCATGTCTTCAACTGCTGATAAAGATGAGTCTCTCACTGTAAGCTCAGTCTCTTATGACTTAGATTTGGTAGTTGACATGGTGATCTCTTCGATAGGGTTTTTAGAGCTTGACCTCTTTACCCATGTCACGATGCTCGACATGGTGTCCTTCCAGAGTGTGTCTCTTCCATCTAGTGAAGATCTCTTGGAAGCCATGACCGAGTTTTTCCCCTTGACATGGTGTCCTTCTAGAGTGTTGTCCTCTTAGAAGCCATGATCAAGAAGAGAGTCTTTGAGAATGGTTTTCTGATTTCAAGCTTGTTAAAAAATGAAACCAACCCTAAGGATAGTTTTTGTGTCTCTGTAGAAACCTCGTTAAAAAATGAAACAGAGGTTCTGAGGATAGTTTTTGTGTCTCTGTAGCAACTGTTATAGCAAGATTTGCCTCACCATTGCTATCTTGCACAGAGGGAATTTTTCCATTTCCCTATGTAGACTTGTCATCCCTTTTTGATGAATCCAGAGATAAAAATACACATTTTTCCACATATACGCGCCCTATCTATTTTACAACATGCATATATACATGCTTCTCCACTATAGCCCATGTACATCAGGATTTGTGCCCAAAAATACAAAAATGAAGTCGGGTTTCCATGTCACGACAACAGATCTCTAATCCTTGGCCTTCCATATACTGGAAACGTTTCGACTCGGCCCTTCAGTTTTATTTTGAAGGCTATAAGAGAACAATTCTGAGATATGGAAAAGAGGAGAAAGAATTCAACTTTGAGAGCAAAGTTACTTTGGAGAAATTACTTCATATTGAGTTTGCATCCCCTTTTCCCTCAAGTGTGAACACAATGTTCATCCCTCAAGATTTTTCCCTATTGTTGAGAGAACCTCATTGTATCTTTTCTATGAGATTGGCTTTGGTAGAGGATTGAAGTGGTGGAGACCCAGTTGGAAGGAACTTGGTTTCGAACCGTGCCGACACGAAAGTCTGTAATGTTATCACTTCTACTGATCAATTATTAATATAAATACTCCTTTTCGGTCCTATTGGTATCATGAAAATATATGATTATTATCCATGGGCATGTTTGTAATGTTTATTGATGGATTATGCTATCTAATGTGCTAACCTTTTATATTATCACTATATTCTTGCTCTACTTGTTTGTTGAAAACTTGTCGCAAGTATAAATTTTTTAGTCTAAGTGCTCAACAGTGGTCATCTTCAAACATTGGAATGAGGTGGGCTTATTTCTTATATCACTTCCACATTGGTTTATATAGCACATGTTGGAATTGAGTAGATTTATGCAGTCATACCTATATGTTGTGGTTTACCCTGGCCATACAGAGTTTTTCCCTCATAACAACAAACTCATTAAAAAATGAAATAGAGGCTATGATGATAGTTTTTGTGTATCTGTGGAAACCTCGTTAAAAAATGAAACAAAGGTTACGAGCATAGTTCTTGTTTCCGTGTCCAGCTCATTAAAAAATGAAACAGATTGTTCTCCCTCTCTATTTGAGTCAAGTCCTTCATCTAGTATTTGAAGCTTCATTTCATTATCCTTTGCCTTTGGATGAAACAAAGCTTGGGGGGAATTTTCTTCCATCCTCTGGACTTCATGTTGAAGTTGAGCCACTAGTTTCTTAAGCTGGAGGATAAGTACCAACCATTCTTGTGTTATGCATTGGGAAGTTTGGGAAGGCCAAGCATAGTTTTCTATGGTTCAAGATTGTGTAAAAATGAAACCACCTACCTCAAGCATATTTTTCTCTGGTTCAGGCTTGTGTAAAAGTGAAACCAGGTCCAAGCATATTTTTGGCTAGTTTTAATCTTGTGTAAAAATAAAATCTATCCCAAGTATAGTTTTGTTTTGTTTTAAATCTTGCGTAAAAATGAAAACAATCCCAAGCTTAGTCTTTGTTATTTCTCATGCTCGTAAATACATGAGAATAAGTTACCGAGCTTAGTCTTTGTTCTTTCTCRTGCTCATAAATACGTGAACTTTTATCACTTTTTCGGACTTGTAAAAGTTATACAAAAAAAGAACCCATTGGAGTTCCCTTTAAGCTCTTTTTAGACTCTCTAAACATGAAAAGATTACCGAGCGACCTTGTTCTTTTCACACTCGTAAAAATATTTGAAGAAAACATTTGATGGGCTGTAACATCCCCAAAAACAAGTTATTTTTAAGTTTAAAATTTCTTAGGAAATTATTTTMGTTTTTGGTAAATTTRAAATTGGATWTTTTTTTCCATTTATGGCAATTCTGAATTTCGAATTTAGTTAATTGTAATTAATTATTATSACTGTTGGGCAGAGATCTGATTTGAACCAACTAACTACTTGACTATGACACTTGTATGAAACAAAATATTTTATAATTATTGTTGAAGGACAAATGGAACAACCATGTTAAAATCAGTTGACCATGACTCCATGAGTGGGAAACATGTTGGAAATACCTCAACGCTGATTGTTACAACTGGTGAATCAGGAATTTGGCCATTGGCAGCCCCTGAAAATCATGGATTTGGAAAGATGTGAAAATTCCCAAAGGGGGAAAAGACCTAGGCACTTTGGATTTTGGATATATGGCATATATGAGGAGGCAGGACGCTGCCTAGTATGCTAGGGAAATGAATTATATCTTGCTGTTATGGACACTATATTCTGAGTGTGAGGTAAGGAGAATCTGTTGAAACACTGCAGGATTATTATTGAGGAGAAGTTCTGATTTTTGCCTCATGGATTCATGGTCAGGGTAGGGGGAGAACGGGACAAGTGATTTGGATATTCTGTTTTAAGGTTGGGAGGACCGTGGATGTTCCATTTGTTGTTTGAAAACTGTTCAGATATGTCAACCTACACTTTCTTTGAATGAATGTTGTATGATTTAATAATTGTTAGAATGCATCTGTGTAACTCTGGATAGTAGTACTCTTATAGATTAAAATCCGATTGAATGTTACTTGACTAAAAGGCTGGTAGAATACCTCTAAGACTGATTCTGAGTGAATTATCTTTGTTAATTGAATTGTCAAGATAGTATTACTTTCATTTGTTATAATAGTAGAAAGAGGCACATCTGGTTAATTCTGGAAGTATTAGTCTACCATTTTTTATATCTATTGTATAATGGAGTAAACTGTAGGATAAACCCTTAGTGGCCATCATATGTTTAAATGAACGTCCTGTGCAGTGAAATCATGAATGGAACAAAACAATGAAATTCGTAATAAGGAATACATCTAGGTTGAATGAAGCCAGTCCCCTGTAGTATTCCCCAATTACATGTTGGTGTACATATAGAAAACAAAGTTCAGAGAATGAATAGATCGTACGAAAGTCAAATAACCCACATATAAACATAATTACGTCAAAATAGAATAGTCTGTACAGAACGCTAAATAAGATACTAAGAGTATGCTTGGACTATATATATATACATGATAGAGACATGCATAGATATAGAGGTTTATCATATACAGAGTGATTGTATCTAGTCTCTCTTCTACTTTAAAGAAAAATCAAATGACTCATACTGTCAGTCCATCCTTACTGGAATCATCAGGGAAAATGGGTAAATCTTTCATATTTTATAACTGTAATAGTAACCAATCTTTATGAAAGTTCAAGTGCCTCACAAACCGGAGGTTACTCCTTATGAGCGATAGATATAAGCGGAGTTCTTTAAAAAGGAAAGATATATACAAGATCTATTTAAATTTCAGAATTAGAACAATAGTAACAATACACATTCACCATGATAGATACTACTACTTGCAAGTGTTAAAATAATGAGAATTTTGTTTGGAACTCTCGTGTTTCCTTTCCCATTAATTTCTAAAAAAAAAATTACAGACATAAATTTATTCAACCGACTATAAGATTCTGGTGTATACGTTCCATGAAAATAATAACCTAGGGTAAGCATCGTTTTATTTTCCTGGCATCTGCAAACACTCCCAAGCACTATCTTAGAACTCGAATACCTCTTCTGGAGTTTGGAGCCATCCTGAATACGGGAAACTTGGAGGGAAGAAGACCCTACAAGAAAGAGTGAACTTAAAGTTAATGACAATATTATTATTAATCAAGAGGCTCACTGCCAGAACGACTATAGAAAGGAAAGGAGAAACAAATTATTTACCATAGATATATTCACAAGTTTTATCACTTAACATACAGGTTTGAGGCTGTCCTTCCTTTCATGACACTATCGAAACTCCACCTTCCAACCCGAAGGGGGAAGTGGGTCGAAATATTCCTAATGGGTACCCTCGTAAACAACACGACCCCATCATTAGATGTGATAACCAAAAATTTACTCTAGAGAAATGAAATCAACAATCAATTCAAAGAATCTCATAACCAAACCCCGAAAGGTCGCATGCAATAAGGAGATTCAATAACATGGATGCATGTTTTATACATGTGCCAAGAACAGTATAGGGTCTAGTAAGAATAAAACAGAAATAGAATTCAACTGGGGAGTCGTGATAGGATCCATAGAGTAATGGGTTTCGAAGAAAAACATAGAACTCCATAAATAAAATGCTTATTACAGGATAGGAAAATCAGAGTTATCGACCAAGAAGACACCCCACAGTCCGAGGGTCTCCTAAGTCTTATATTAGGATATGGTGACAAAAATACTTGAAGCTTTTCCTTTCCGAAGAATGAATGACAAAACCCCGAAAAAACTGTCTTACCTATTGTACTATTCCTATCTAATATAAGAAATCTAGCCAAGAACAAAAGGGCCTCATTTGTTCTATAATGCTCACACTAATTCAAGCTAGTAATCCAGTCCTAATAACCAACGGGAAAGTTAGATGAATTTGGAGAACAATAAGGGATTTGGTAGTTGATCATGTCAATATCATCATCCGCCAAAGTGTATATAGTTAGTTCTCTATGGGATTTCATGTTATTTCATGCAAATGTTATTGTACCCTTACCCTTGTATTTCCTATTATCCCCTGCTTTTGGTACTTTCTCCTGTGCATCCCCTATGCCATCACCTTGGCCATTTCCTTGACCATTTCCTTGGTCCTCTTCTTCATTGTCAAGGTTCTTCCTCTATGTTTCACTTGTAGGAATCTTCTAGTTGGGGTCTTGATCCTACATAATCAGTTGGATGTCTTCCTCTATGATTTTTTACTTTGTCTAGACGCATTTCTCTCTTGGGTATTTCTTTGATTTTATGTATATGTGATGACGGTCTACCCAGAACCGCACAATTGGTGTGTATGCCTATGTTGGATTACTGAGAGGGGGGGTGAATCAATAATAGAGAAATTTAACCATATAATCCAAGTGTTATATCAATGAAGCATTATTATCCAATAACTGCAGAGTAAATAAGCAATGAACAAATGAACAATCATACACATACAC
>ML808887.1:49533-61615 GCA_009831015.1 Picea engelmannii
AGTGTCAGCCCTTTTTCATGCTGGATGAGAACACTCAGTGCCAACCCTTTTTCATGCTAGATGAGTTCCACCTGTTTCAGTGCCAACCCTTTTTCATGTTGGATGAGAACACTCCCTCTGAAGAGGGACCACACCAAGCTTGTCCCTGAAGTACTCAAATTTCATCCTTGACAACAACTTTGTAAACATGTCCGCAACTTCATCCTTTGTAGTCACGAAACTGGAGCCTCATTGCTCCCTTCTGCACCATATCCCTGATATAGTAATATCTGATCTCAATATGCTTAGGCCTGTCATAGACCACAGGGTTCTCTGACGACTTCATGCAACTTTGGTATTCACACCAAATGCAGGTCGCCTCCAGTCTAGACCAAATAACCTAGACATCAGTTCTCGAAGCCACATTGCTACTGCACATGTTGCCAAATACTTAGCTTCAACCATACTGAGTGCCACACATGAGTGCTTCTTGCATCCAACGAAGTCTCCTGCTCCTTATTGTACTACCCAACTCCCTCTGGAACTGACCGTCCGACTCCCTCTCGAGCACTGAATATCAAGTGGATCTTCAACCTGTTGACTTCATCACTTGTCCTCCAGAACAAGTCTTGTAATCCTATTCTTGTAGGTCTTACCTACAAGTCAAATTTAGTCCAATAGTCAGCAATTTTTGAAGCCACATTGCTTCACGACTTGCTGCACATGTTGCCACATACTCTACCTCAGCTGTACTGAGTGCTACACACAACTGCTTCCTGCTGCTCCATGAAACGATACTGGAGCCTAGACTGAAGCAATATGCCGAAGTACTCTTTTGATCAGGAAAACTGTTGGCCCAATCTGAATCATGGTCTGTCACATACCTGAGACCATAATCCAATATACCCTTAAGGTACCTCATCACATGTTTTGATGCAATCAAATGAATCTACCTGGGCTGCTCCATATATTGATTCTACCTGGGCTGCTCCATATATTGATTCAGGGTGTTCAGAACAAAACGTATATCCGGTTTCGTGTTCGTCAAGTTCATCAACAAACCCACCATCTGCTTGTATAAAGTAACATCCACAGTGTCTAAAGTCGTATCCTGCAACAACTTCAGATTTGATACCATAGGTGTAGCCATTGCCTTGCAATCCAACATCTCGAACCTCTTCAGGATTTCTACTGTATACTTTTCTTGATTCAGAAAGATCTCATCCTGTCTCGGAACCCAAAAAGTAATGCATCATCCTGGGATCTTTCATCTCAAACTCATCAACCAATTTTTGTCTTACACTCTGAGATGAGATTTTCCACACCTGTATAGAAATAGGTCATCCACATACAACAATGGTATTACCAGACAATCATCCACAACCTTAAGGTAAATGTTAGGATCTGCACCGCTCTTTGTAAATACTAAGCTTGTCAGAAAATTGTTGATCCTGCTATACCATGCTCTGGGTACCTGCTTTAATGCATATAAAGCCGCCTTCATTCTGCACACTGAGTATCCCGCAGTTGTCACGTACTCAACAGAGTGTTTTGTGACTACACAGACCATTCTTCCTGATCAGGTTGCCATTTGTCCTTTCGGATGTTGAAAGCCACGTACTTTGAGTCTTATGTCCTTAGAAGACTATGCTAGGGCCATTCTCCATTGGTCAAATTACCATGACCAATCCAGGGAGAATGTTAGCCCGATGCTGAAACATTAACACTTAAGAATAACTTCTGAAATTACATAAAATCTCAACACTCCCTCTTAATGAGCAAGGTATTCTATCCGGCATAGACTCTAACACTGTTTCCATCCACACAAGCTCATGACCATTGACTGTCGGACACACGTATCTATACATCACAGGAAATCCTTAGTGACTTCACAACATGCATCCAGGGCCAGTGGGTAGCTCTCTAATAGCTACAACGTGTCATCATGAGACTATCCTCCATCGCAATATCGAATAATCCAGTCACCTCGCACGAGATACATGTCACCTCCATCAAAATATCGAATAATCGAGTCAACAAATTAGCCTCTTTTCGTCACAAATTCATTCCTTGGCTTTGTTAACAAGGGATTGAATGCGGATGCAATAGGTACTCCATCCCACACCACCTGAGAACGTATTGTAATTATCCATCTCCGACGTCGTTCCCATAACTCCCTCGAAAGCCTCCCACAATTCTGTTTTCATTTCCAATGCAACATTGTCCTTCTCCATTAGAGAAACCAAAAGCTCAATGTTGAATCTCCAGATACCGGGGACCTCGTTTGATGGACGTGGGCGCCTTCGAAAAACCTCTACAAGTTCTGAAATCAACTATCTCTTCTTTAAACCGCTGGATTCTTCGAATACACGAGCGAAGTCCGAATTCGTTAGAGAATGAAAAATCTAAGTAGCCAGTCCTTTGGCTTCTTCCTGATGCTTGCCTTGTTTTCCCATCACAAACTTCACAACCACGAATGAGGTCGCTCAAAACAGTGCTAAGGATTGCGGCTAAATTTGGGTGATCTTGCAACTCAATGCTCATTATTCTTTGATAGTTGTGTTCATTCTCGAGCGAAAGAAGAGCCAAGACTTCTCCTGCCTTGTTGACGAGTTCCCTTGTTTCATTGTCACTTGATCCTTCAATATCAATCCTCTCCATGAGAAACACGCAAAAGAGATTGCGCAAAAATCTGCTAGAACTTCCGATGCTCTCTCGACCCTTCACTTCAAGAGAAAGACTTTTTAACGTGTAATCATATGGATCTAAGCAGACCTAGCAGGCCCAACAGACTGAAAACAAAGTAATCGTATGGATCTAAGCACTGATCCCTGTACTGCCTCGAATGGATTTCAATCTCTTTGACATCGTACAACAAAGACGCTATGTTGAGTTTTCAATGTTTATCTCTCTTGTTTTCCCAGGCTCTCCTGTGAGGGAGTTAGGCCCGGTCCTGCTCTGATACCATGTTGAATTTTTCATAAGAGATATATTGTTACAATGATTAGTGTTCCATATATATAGAATGTATGGTGACCATCCATGAAAGGATGCATCCCTTGGATAATATATATATATATATATATATATATATATATATATATATATATATATATATATATGATATTTATATATATATTTATGATATATATTTATACCTTATATAAATATATTATTACATTAATAACATTACATTAGTAATATTGTTTAATAATTAATAATCATATTATTAATTATTAATCTAGTAGAATGCCTTTCCGATGCTTCCCAAACATCAACATATTGTGCCATGTGTGTATCTTTGTGCCCTCTAAATTTGTGTTTGTATTGTTGTATATAAGCTCAGAATCTTAAAAATCATGTTTGTGTGCACAATTCATAACTCTACTATCATTCAGGATCTCACGACGATCATTAGAGATCTTAGGGATATCATTCGGGATTCCCCACCCCCTAGGTGGGAAACCCAACTTGGCCTCTCTAAATGACGAGCTCATTGGGAGAGGAGGCAGGGTTCAGGTATTTCAGTAGGATGTTGGAATGACAATGGAGCATTTTGGTCATCACTGAGCATGATTTATGAATCTCTCTGTTCATTGGATATCCTCTTTGTTACCGTGACCCATGCAAGACCTATCTCACCACTCTTAGGCATTGCAAGTTACCATTGGTTTTTGATCTATAGGCAAGAGACGAAGTGTTCAGGTGGTGTTAGAGGTTTAGGTAGGGTAGCATGTTTTTTTCATAGATTCCCTTTAGGCTAGGATTTCTATGGTTGCTTCAGATGAGTTTTCCAGGTTCATGTGGATTTGGATTAGTGGCTTATTCCCTCTTCCTAGAGACATCTACATTGCAGTGTGCTACTTTCCCACAACTTCATCTCATTTTGCTATTCATAGTGATTCAGTCGAGGATCTCTACAAGGATTTGTATGACAACATCACTTAATATTCAACAGTTGGGGAAGTCATTGTCTTGGGTGACTTTAATGCCCGCACTAGAGCTCTCTATATCCCTCTCCACGACCATTCAAATGATGCGTTTTATATTTAGGAGATAGATCTAGAGTTAGTGGGATTTCACTGGTTGTTAGAGGATGCTTTGGGGCTTATTACAACTTATGGTAAGCATCTCTTGTGCCCTGGAGAATCTCATGAAGTGTTGATCCTGAATGGCCTATCCCGCTTCCCGAATTTTCACTATTTCACATGCTTCCTCCATGGCGATGTCATGTCTAGTCAAGACATACGCCCCTTTATTATCCATTTCTCAATAACGCCCATCCCTTTAGTGGACTATGCATGCATCTTCTTCTCCCAATAGGCTGACCCCCCTCCCTCCTTTAACCCCACCCCATCTGGGCCCACCTTAGACCACTATCCTCTTGGACGAGGGGGACCTTGGCATCTTCTCATCTCACTTCCACTAGCTCCCGTCGAAGTCCCAATTTTCATTGCTAGAGTCTGCCTGAATTGCTAAAAGTCCAACAAATGACGCAAGAGATAAGCTAGACAAACACTAGTAATCCTCAAGTACGAAAGCATAAGACTTAGCAATGAAACAAGACTGTAATAAAAGGTGTTTTCAGAAATATTTTGCAGCCTTATGGCCGTAGCAAACAAGTTGTTACAACAGTAAAATAAACCGTCAAAACTTGCCAACAATCCACCCAAAAAGTGCACTAGACTTGGGAGATTACTATGGCAAACTTTTAGCAACTTTCATCGGTTGAAATGCAAGTTTTAAATGAAAGAGTGTTAGGGTATCTGCAGCTCTAATAGCTGTAGATTAAAGTTTATTACAGAAGCAAGCAATATCCCTCTAGAGGGGATGCCCTAGTGGCTAAGAGGTGCACTAGGCACAAACAACAAAATCCAAATTGCAGAAAATTGAAATGGCCAAAAATCACGTTTCCCAATGTGCTATTTTATTTCTCCAATGCAAAAAAAGTAAAAATTTAGTGCCTTGACTATGGGCTTATGGAGTCAAAGAGTGAGTTAACTATACTACTTCCTTGGGGGTGTAAACCCTCCTACTCCCCAAGGACACTAAAGCTAACTAGGAAAGTGCTAGAAGGGTGTAAGCCCTTTTACTTCTTCTAGCACTTCCTTAAGTAACAAATGATTTCCAAGACAAATATTGATGAGCTTAGTGGGGTTATATGCACTCATACTCTGCAAGAAGTTCAACTAGTTAACCTTGCAACTAAGAAAAAGAGACAATAACAAGATGAAACCCTTCAACAAGAGTAAGAATCAACAAGATAAACTTCTACTTTACCAAGAGTTATCTACCACTATGCAAGAGAAATGCTCCATAGGAGGTAGCGCACCACTTCCTTCGACCAATAGGAAAGTAAACCACGAGGAATGCAAAAGAGATTAAAAAATCCCTAAGGGTAGTGAAAATTTCAGCCAAGTACTTCTCACAATGGGAGAGTTATGTTATGAAATGAGATTCACATGATCTCTAGTTATACAAAATGTTTAAAACATAGTTTGTCCACTTAATTAGGGTAAAACATAAGATAAGGGGTCAACAACCCTTATCTTATCCCTTTACACAAAAAGTAATATTTAATTTACACTTTTGCACATTAAAAACCTTAAAACAAGAGTACGTCGCCCCTTTAGGGAAACATTTTGACACTTTCCAAGTCGTTGGAGGAGAAAGTGGAGGTCGTTGGGGCTCCTAGAGCCTCCTCTTCACGCGCCAAGATCAATTCATGCCTCCTTCAGTCAAATCATGCCAAGTGTCCATGAACAAGAACTCCATCACCACCAACCATAGCCCTAGGTGACGTCAAGCCCCAAAGAGTGACGTTTTTCCCCTCCTAGGAAATTCGTTTGGCATGTGAGGGCTAGGCTAGGTCCTCCAAGGTGTCTTTTAGGCCTCCGAAGGCAAGTCATCATGATTCGGCATGCAGGCCCTTGGCATCCAACCTGTAGGATTCAAGCCCCATGGAAGCCCAAGCTAGGCTTGTTCCTCCAAAATTGTCCAACAAACAAGGTCCTGCAAAACATATGGGTATGTCTTCCAAAGATCTCAAGTCAAAATATCATGGCAAGTGAAAACCACATCTAATAAACAAGGCATCTAAAAATGTGCATCAAAACTAGCTCATCAAATTAAACAAGTGCTCAAAGACCCTATACAATTGGCCAAGTTTAGGTATGGGAGGGGTGTCATAAAAGTCCTATTGGGTAGACCAAAACCCTCAAGTAGGGGATGCTCCCAAGTATGCCCCTTCAAGGTCATGTAGTGGATGATGAGGTGGATAGGGGTTTAGACTTCGTAGGTCAATGGGTTTCATGACATACAAGGGCTCGTATTGCCTCATCTATGGGTGCCTTTGTGGAGGGTGTGTTGCACCTTCGTTTTCAATGCATCCTTTTTCCAAGCCCATTCATTTCCATTGATTAATCAATAGTCCAAAACCTTGGGTACTCTCTAGAGTGAAATCGATTAGCCTGGGGGGCAACACAACAAGGCCACTTGAAGCTAGAGTTACACAGAGTGCCATATGCAAGGAAAGAAAGGGACACTGCATGAGTGTACACACCTCAACAAGTGGGGACATTTATATAATGTTATTTTTCTTTTGCAGGTCTTTGATCTTTTAGGAGAAGCTTTTGATTGCTCTCAAGACCTTTTTGGGTGAGCATATGAAAGGTTTATATTTTAGGCTTTTATCTTTTGCTATCCACCATCCCTCTGGGCCTTCAGCCCCTTCTTCTCATATAATGAGGTACATGGCCTTCTTGGGTCATTGAAGCCAAAGGGCCTAGAAGAGGGCAATGTGATAGGAATGTGATGAGTGGAAAGTGATATGCATGGTCGGGGATGGTACAATGACCCCTTAAGGGACCCCCAGTTACACCCCTTCCCCAAAAGTTGGCCACTCACTAGGAAATCGATGACACTCACCAAGGTGAAACAAGGTCAAAAGCATAATGTCCAAGCGTGCGTTATATAATGAAAAGCAACTTCAATACAACATGCTTAAATGAATCAAATATTAGGGTGATTACCTGCCACGATACCTAACTTGTACCGCATGGAGCAAGATCCATGTGCCTTCCAGAAGCTAGTTGGTGTGGTGGATGCACTGACGATGGATCCAAACTGTGGTGATAGAGTGGGATTCCATATGTGCAAGTGGACGATGCTAGTCATGTGGTCTCTCGACACTCCATATCTGCAACCTGAGGGCCTCAAGACATCATCTGCTTATTTATCCCACAAAATGGGGATAACAGGTCTCAAATCTTCTAGAGTTGGTGGGCATTTTGATGGACCAAATTCATTCATATACTCTCTTGATGCTCTAAGCCCCCTCTTACCTACTGGGAAAGAGTTAAATAGGATCATTCGGGATGGCAACTACATGCAGTTTGTACAAATTACTTGGATAAGCCCATCGAGTGGGTTACATATGAAGATGGATTTCTACCCTGAACTTCATGGAATTCATAAATGGACTCCTTGTTCAACCTCCCTACACATATCGTCATTGGATGCATGCTCTTTGTATTTTTATGGGCCAGTTCAGATTCCATAGTAGGTTCACATAGACTTTGGGTGGAGGCATAGCACCAACTTGACTAGTCAGAAATGATTTTCCAGTTGGTTGAGATAGAGGTGCACTTCATCTTCCACTACCCCATATACTATGAGATCTGAAGGAGGTACCATAGTCTCTTCTGGGAGGTACAGACTCCCCAGTTTCTTCAGGTACCTCGATTAGAGAGGTTTAACCTTATACATGCAAGAACCCCCAAGCTTCACTCCCATACTCTCCTGCCTCCTTCTAGACCAATGTTCTCCCAAGAGATCACTTCCTTTTCTAAAACGCTCTCATCTACCAGGGGCACTAGCAGATAGACTGATAACATCCTTGGCTTTGATTTTATATCAGCGCAGGCTTGTTGGACCATCACCCAAGCCCCAATGGAGGTTGACCACTTTGAGGCAATAACGCAGTACGTAGTCCATGTTGATGATTACAGTTGCATGAGACATCCTCCATGACATAGGTTGAGTGACTCGGCTTGAGAGAGAGTCCATAAGTTGGGTGTGCCC
The DNA here is from genome assembly GCA_009831015.1 of Picea engelmannii. NCBI lineage: Eukaryota > Viridiplantae > Streptophyta > Pinopsida > Pinales > Pinaceae > Picea > Picea engelmannii. Next base: position 57,595 of record ML808887.1, read on the forward strand.
ATGAGTGGGTGTGTAGTTCCTCTCTGAGACGGAGATGGAACGTTGTGTGGCCCTGTGTAGGGAAGATGCCCATGAGCTGGGTGTGTCGTTCTCTCTAAGACGGAGATGAAACGTTGTGTGCCCCTAAGAAGCGAAGATGCCCATGAGATGAGTGTATCGTTTGAGATGAAATGATGTGTACCCCTGTGAGGGGTGAAGGAGCCCATGTGATGGGTTTACTGTTCTCCTCTGTGCAGAGAATTGAGATGATGTGATACTCCAGATGATTCTCCTGTGAGACTCAGTGAGATAGAGATATGTTGAGTAGGACGTCCCTGTGGCTGAGCACAGGTGGATGTGATCCTAGTGGATGAGCACAGGTGGATGTGATCCTAGTGGATGAGCACTAGTGAGTGTGTGTCCTGATGATTCTCCTGTGAGACACAGTGAGATAGAGACTTGGATGTTCCTGTGGATGAGCACAAATGGACGTACCCCTAGTGGTTGAGCACTAGTGGGTGTGTGAGATCCCTTGCTATATTGTCTAAGAGTTAGACTTACCTGTAACCCTAATTGTGATGTAAAGGGTACAGGTCGGCCCCACCATAAAGTGAAAGTTAATTAATGTAAAACATAACTAATATTGTAATTATTAATTATATTATGAGTTATTGAGGTCGGCCCTGTTGTGCCATTAGACACCACTTTTGATGTGTCCGGTCTAGTATACATAAAGGTGATTTCACCATTTAGGAAACACAACACACATGTGAGTTTGGAAATTTCAGCAAGTACTTATTCTAGGGCTGAAGTGCGCACCTCTCTTGGGCGCTAGCCTTCTTGGTTTTGTGAGCACCCTTTTGTGTGCTAGGTTTATGGTGTGGGAGGTCTTTCTCTTGAAGAATATAACAAAGGATTGGCTGGGTTTTTTTCCCTTGTTAAGAAGGGTTTCCTAGGATACTTCTTGTGTACTTGTGCATGGTATTTCTTCTTATAATCTTGGTTACTGCAACAAATTGTGCATGGTGTAACTACAATTGTCTATGGTTAAAGTAAAATGCTAAAATTGGAATAAACTTCATGCTCGAGCCTAGCCTAGTGAAAAATCAACATGGTATCAAAGTTTAGGTCTTGAAGAAGCCATTGCACAAGCCTTCAAAGAAAGCTGTCATCTTTTTACAGAACCATCCAACCCTCCTAGGGTTTCCAGAAATTCCGTATGACCCTCCTTCCTTTTCAGTTTCAGCCCTTAATACTTGGACGTTGGGGCTATTTTTGGCATAGGAGAGTATGGCCTCCTCCAATGCACCTCCAGAGACTCTCAGAGTAACATTTTGAGCATTTTGAATTTTTGGCCCTAGGGTTTTACAATTTTCTGTAGATTTTTGGTTTTAGGGTTTTTGTAGCTCATTGAAGGAACTTTTCAGCACACCAATATTCCTGTGACTCCCTTAAGGCTTATTGTTGGCAGTCATAAGCCCATCAAAACCTAAGGTTGCTAGCCTAGCCTAGCTGTTAGGTTTTCTAGCCCAATTGGCAAGGGTTTGTGAAAATATGAAGAACAAAACCTTGGTGGAAGATAGGCTTGATGGATCAAGCAACTTCAGTTCCTGGAAGTCAAGACTTTAGATCACCCTTGAAGAGGATGACCTATTGAGTGTGATACAAAAGACTTTACCAGAGATGACTACCGATGAAGAGAAGGAAGAAAGGAAGGAAGACGACGTCAAGGCAAGGAAGACAATCATCTATTCGGTAAGAGATCATCTCCTACCTCATATTTCCAACCTGAAGACAACTTATGAAATGTATGAAGCATTGAAGAATATGTTTGAGAATGACAACACCCTCAAAGCTCTTACATTGAAGGGCCAACTTCAAAGTATCAAGATGACAAAAGGTGACACCATTGCTGCCTTCTTTATGAAGATGTTAGAGAACAAAGATCAACTAGGTGCCATTGGAGAAATCATATTTGACAGAGAACTTGTTTTGACCACTCTCAATAATCTTCCAAAACATTGGGAACCATTTCTTCAAAGTATCAATGGAAGAGAAAAACTGCCTACTTTTGATGTCTGTGGATAGACTGTACCCAAGAAGAAATAAGACTTAGAGCTAGAGGAGTGGAAGACTTCCCTCCTGATGACAATCATGCTCTTGCACTTCATACAAAGAGAGGAGGAAGATTTAAACGAAACTTTCTGCAAACATTCAAAGATGAGAAGACTTCATCAGCCTCAGGTTATGATCAGAGAAGAGACATGATAAAGATCTAGTGCTTCAAATGTGACAAGTATGGACACTATGCGAGAAATTGTCCTACCAGAAAGAAAGGAAGACAATATGCTTCGACTGCTGACATTGATCCAGACCCACCTCAAAAGGATGAAGACAAGAGAGGTGAGGATTACTCCCTCTAAACCAAATGTAAGATTGAGTATAACTGCAGACTAAGGTAATTTGTTTGATTAAATGTATAATTGATTGCATCTTTGATAGTGAAGGGTATTATCCCTAGTGTGGGAGCCCTCATGACTTGGACCATTATCCTTGGAACGAGAGTCCATCCTTTATTGATTGATTATTACTCTAAGTACATGAAGCCATCCCTATGGGAGGCCATCTTGGTTATTATCCTAGTACGGAGGTCATCAAAATACTGTAGAATCAGTAGAGGACCTGAGAAGAAATGAGACATCTCCAGGTTAGCAAACAAAAAAAGGAAGATATCTACCCGTCAGACTTTAGAGGCAGTTACTTGACTCAGAGCGAGTCAAACTATTTGAGAAGAAGGAAGAGACATTACCTTCAACAGTTCAGAGGGAGACATCCATTGATACAGTTGATCCAGTTGCTCCAGTTGATATTACAAGAGACATTACAGTAAACCATAAGAGGCATGTCTGGGCTCGACAAACTTTGCAAGAGGCAGAGGGACATGTAGCCCCTCAATGCACATCCCAAGAGAGCAAGAGACCAAAGAGATTTTTGTGCTACCTTTCAACTATGAGCCACATCATTGATTCTGAGCCTTCTTGTCATGGAGAAGCTACAGGTGAGCAGGAATGGCAAGATGCCATGACAGAAGAATATCAGTCTATCTTGAAGAATGATGTATGGGACATTGTTCTGAGACTAGAAGGGAAGTCTGTAGAAACTTCCAAGTGGATCTATAAGATCAAGCATGCAATTAATGAAGTGTCGAGAAATACAAAGCGAGATTTGTAGCCAGAGGATTCCCACAGACAGAGAGAGTTGTCTATGATGAGACATTTGATCCAGTAGCCCGATACCACTGTTGTATATCTCAACGATATATCGAAAATATCAGATATATCGCTGATATTTTGTGGGGGCCGATATTTTCCTAGGAAAATATCGCGATATATCCGAAATTTTTAATGTGTCGTGACACATTCATTAACTCACGAAATATTGGGAAAATGTCGCGAGTCGATAGAAAGTGTTGGCCTTCTGTGTAAAAGTGTGCGTGAAGGGAGTTTTAGAGGTTGCGGGTTGCCTTTTTCAGTCATTGTGTGAGGGAAGTCATTTTGCATCTATCCAAGGAGGAGAAAGCCAAGGATCTTGTTGCAATTAGCGCCAGCGGAGAGATCAACATTTCCAGGTATGATCCATAATGTTTTTCTTTCATTTGTTTGAAGATTGAACTTGAAGATTTGGACTTTGTTTTTAAAATTTTTAGAGTTAGGCTAGGGTTTGCAATGTGCCTCTTCTTGTTGTTTTTGAATGGAAGATTCAATCATTCTAATTCATCTATCTCTCATTATTTAACCTTTGCATTATCGTGTGTTTATTTTGGTTTCTTTTTGTGCCATAGGTTTAATATTTTCATCTAAACAAAATGCCGAAGGCATTGGATCTAATGTGGGTGTATGGTGAACCAGTGGAACTTCCCAATAGACAAATATTGACATGCAATCTTTGCGGCAAAAAGATTTTTGCAGGAATTAGCTGATTGAAATACCACCTTGCCAAAATCCCTGGGTTTTATGTGGAAGCTTGTCCAAAAAGTAGCCCG
>ML808887.1:134691-145058 GCA_009831015.1 Picea engelmannii
TTATAACGATCAAACATGACACATACCATGATACCTTGGACCAATTACCTCATGGAGCAAGAGTCCTCTCTGATGCAAGTCCAAGCCGATGGTGATGGAAGCTGCTCCTGCTAACAGGACAAGTCTGGCGAAGAAGAAGAAGGATGGGCCCTCCAGGGCCATGCTCAGGTCAATCCTGCTCTCGGAACTTCATGTCTAGGACCTGTGGGCCTCGAGACATGATCTCCTAGTTATCCCTAGAAAACGGGGATAACAGGATAAACTAGCCACTTAAGTACAACACAACCCATTGGGACTCGCAGAGGAGGATTATACGTCGTGACATGACAGTCAGTTCAAGCATTGGTTCATGATGTGACTAGCTCCAGCGAGTTGTGGCACAAAAGACTTGGACTTCTTGATTACAAAACACTTCTAGATCTGCAGAACATGACAGGGAAACACTTCAAAACCCTTAGAACATACAATGGAGAAGAGTTTGAATCTTTCAAGTTTAAGGATTTTTGCAAGTCAGCAGGAATTAAGAGACAGTTGACCGTGCCGTATAACCCTAAGAAAAATGGAGTTGTTGAGAGAAAAAATAGGACAATTTGTGAGGCAACGAAAGCAAAGATGTTTGACTAAGATCTGCCAAATTCTTTATGGGTAGAAGCTACTTCCACTGTCGTGTATATTTAGAACATGTGTCCACATGCTATCTTGAAGGAGAAGACCCTTGAAGAGGTCGTCTCAGGGATCAAACTTGAAGTACGACATCTAAGGATATTTGGGTGTTTAGTGTGTATTCATGTCTCGAAGGAAAAGATGACAAAGATGGAACCCTCAAGAAAGAAAGAGGTTTTTGTGGGGTACAGTGAGAATTCCAAGGCTTATAGGATATATGTACCAGGTCAGAGGCAGATAGAGGTAAGCAAAGTTGTGACTTTCCATGAGGAAGCCACATTCAAGAAATCCAGAGAGCTTTAGTAGGAATCATAAGCAGTTCAACCAACTTCACCCTCTTTTGAAAATGAAGAGTCAGATGATCGGAGAAACCTCATGAAGGGCCAAGTGATGAGCCCCTAGAGCTTGCTGAAGAGTTAGAAAGAACTCTTGAAGAATCTCCAGCCAAAAGGAAGCCATGGTGGCTTAAAGAAACAATGCAGGAATAACTTCTCCCAAAGAAACTTTCAGAGAAAGTAAGAGGCCTCGCAGGTTTGGAGGCTATGTTGCTTTGATGAGCAACATCAGTGATGCCAAACCTTCTTCATTTGAAGAAGCAGATAAATTACAAGTATGGAAGGATGCCATGCTTGAGGAATACAGGTCGATTCTAAAGAACAATGTCTGGGACATTGTGTCGAGGTCAAAGGACAAATCTATGGTCTCTTCCAAATGGATATATAAGATCAAACATGCAACTGATGGGAGTGTGGAAAAATTCAAAGCAAGATTTGTAGCCAGAGGCTTCACTCAGAAAGAAGGAATCGACTATGAATAGACTTTTGCCCCTGTAGCCAGGTATACCTCCATTTGAACTATTCTTTCTTTAGCTTCTATTCTTGGTTGGAAGCTACATCAGATGGATGCAAAAATGACATTCTTGAATGGAATGATTGAATACGAGGACTTTGTGGAACAACCAGATGGTTTTGTACTGTATAACAAAGGCACTCATGTATGCAAGCTAAGGAAGGCCTTGTATGGTCTTAAGCAAGCTCCAAGAGTTTGGTACGACAGGATTGATGGCTTTCTTAAAATCTCGGGCTTTTAGAAAAGTGATGCTGATGCAAATCTGTACTTCAAGGTAAGAGGTAACCAACCTGTTCTACTAATCCTATATGTTGATGATCGCTTTCTAATATGAGATGAAGGGCTAATAGCCTGGTGTAAGAGGGAGCTAATCTCATAATTCGAGATGAAAGACTTAGGCTTGATGCATTACTTCCTAGGATTGGAAGTGTGGCAAAGAGAGGGAGAGATATTTTTGGCACAAGGAAAATACACAGTGGATGTATTAAAGAGGTTTGGTATGATGGATTGCAAATCCATGTCTACTTCGATGCTTACCAACCTGAGGAAGCTCCATGATTTTGATATAGGTTAAGATTTGGTGGATCCCACCATGTATAGGAAGTTGATTGGATCATTGATGTACACTAGCCACACTAGGCCAGATATATGCTATGTAGTGATTGCAATGAGTCAGATCATGACTGAACTGAGACAGAGACGCTAGTTGGCAACAAAGCACATCTTGAGATATCTCAGAGGGACCATTAACTATGGTTTGAGATATACATCCAGTGGTGGTTTATTTTTGCCTGGGTATGTAGATGCTGACTGGGGAGGAGGCCCAGTGGATCATAAAAGTACTTTCGGATACTGCTTCAGTTTAGGATTTGCTATGATCTCTTGGTCAAGACGAAAACATGGATCCATTGCACAGAGTACAACAGAGGCTGAGTAAGCTGCATGATTCTGATACAGGTTTAGATTTGGTGGATCTCACCATGTATAGGCAACTAATTGGATCATTGATGTACATGATCCACACTAGGACAAATATATGCTATGTAGTGATTGCAATGAGTCAGTTCATGACTGAACCGAGACAGAGACACTTGGTGGCAACAAAGCACATCTTGAGATATCTCAGAGGGACCATTACCTATGGTTTGAGATATACATCCAGTGGTGGTTTATTTCTATTTGGGTATGTAGATGCTAACTGGACAGGAGGCCCAGTGGATCAGAAGAGTACTTTCAGATACTGCTTCAGTTTAGGATCCGCTATGATCTCTTGGTTAAGTCGGAAACAAGGATCCATTGCACATAGTACAATAGAGGCCGAGTACATTGCAACAAGTGATGCTAGCAAGGAAGCAATATGGCTCAAAAAACTGGTTTCTGGGTTGTTTGGTGACGAGCTCGAGACGATGGTGGTTCACTCTGACAATCAAAGTTGCATAAAAGTGACAGAGAACTCGGTATTTCACGATAGGTCAAAACACATTGACATGAAGTACCACTACATCTGAGACTTGGTCCAGAGAAAAACTGTAAAGTTACAGTAGATAGCCACGAGCGAGCAGGTAGTTGATATCCTGACCAAGCCTCTGACCTCGAGACAATTTGTGCAGCTGAGAGGCAAGCTTGGTGTGGCTGAGAATGACTCCCTCGCTGAGTGGGAGTGTTAAATTTGGCAGCATCGACAGTCATTCTCCAATGAGAGGCCATATGGGCCACCCTGAGGCTAGCTAGGGAGATTTGGAGAATCAAACAGTCTTGTGAGGTATTGACAAAAGCCAGGGGGAATGTACAACCTCTGTGAGTCAAACCAAAAGTTAGGACGAATGAGATGCTATGTAAGTCTAATGCAAAAGTTAGGGGGAACATACAACCTTTGTGAGCATAGACCGTCTAGTGCAAAAGTCAGGGGGAACATACAACCTCTGTGAGCATAAACAGATTAGTGCAAAAGTCAGGGGGAACGTACAACCTCTGTGGGCTTAGTCAAGCCTTGTGAGCCATGAGCATAAGTCAAGGCATCTAGCAAAATTTAGGTTGAATATAAAATTCCTATGAGCTAGAAACAAATGATATTCCTAATATTGCAAATGATATAAATGTATTGATCTAGTGCGTTGGCACATGTAACATTATCCACCGTGAAGAGAAATTCGAATTTCCTTGTAAAGAGTCGAGTTGTAACTGAAGTCTCAAGTCTAGTTCTATTTTCGAACTAAAGTGTAATGCTGAGTTGTAACTGGAGTCTCAAGTCTAGTTCTATTTTCGAACTAAAGTGTAATGCTGAGTTGTAACTGAAGTCTCAAGTCTAGTTCTATTTTCGAACTAAAGTGTAATGCTGAGTTGTAATTGAAGTGTCAAGTGTAGTTCTATTTTCGAACTAAAGTGTAATGCTGAGTTAAGTCAAGCATGCTTTCACACCTCTATTTCGAGCCCTCTCCACTTCTCCTACATTCCTTTATAAGCAGAGGTCGACCCCTCTCTTCCACACAGTTTAGATGCAGGTTAAGGGTGAAGCATATAGAGGCGCATATAGAGGAAACAAACAGTGCTGTGTAGGGCAACATACAGAGGCAACACATCAGTGTTGTATATCAACATATAGAGGCATATATAGAGGCAACAAACAGTGCTGTGTAGGACAACATATAAAGGCAACGCATCAGTGCTGTATATCAGCATATAGAGGCAACAAACAGTGCTGTGTAGGACAACATACAGAGGCAACACATCAGTGTTGTATATCTATTTGCCAAACTTTTGGGCGGTCTCTTTGCCAAATTTTTGGGCAGTCTTTTTTCCTTTGGTGGTTTAGTGGTGCATGGTATTTCAGCCCATGGTTTTTCAATTCCGGTTAAAGAATTAAGGTTGTAATCTAATCAGGGTCAATGGATCAGGGGCTTTTTGGATGCCGCATGATCCTATATATTGTATTGTAAACAATGAAGTTGGATGATGAATAGAATTAGAGGTGCGGATCTAAAACAGGTTGCTGGTTTTCTTGGTTGGGTTTCTTTTGTGTGTTAAGAATCTGTGTGTGCATTGCATTATTGTAAACGGTTTAAAACTTACACCTCTCAATAAGGCTTAGACCTAGAATTTGCTTGAGATCAATGTATAAATCTATTTTTTTCTCAGTTAATGCATCTCAATATCAATTGCTACTAATTAGAGATTGATAGTGCAGCCATAAAATTCATGTCACTAAGATGAAAACTGAGATAGGGGAGTGGTTGAGTGCCAATATTGATCCCCAGATGTATAATAATTTACTGCACAATGCAATAAGTTAATGACTAAGCAATTTTAGATCTTGGGAATGGCTACTAGTATATTCATTGAGAACAATAAGTGGATTTTCCTAATGAAATGCTTGTGGGTGATATGCATTTATGCATGTAATGTATCTATGTACGTGGGAAATAATAGGTGATAGTTTCCCTAGTATTTGGACTTCGGATCGCATATCTAAAATATCAAGATTATGTTTTTGTTAGATCGTATCTAGTGCAGAGACAATGAACATAATAGGAAACTAGATTGTTCTTTTAACTTCAATTTTAGATTTAGGAACAAGATGGTTTCATCTGTGTTTTGAAATAGTGAAACATTTTCTTACTGATTGTATAAATATTATGATAGGCAGGGCTGCCCTGTTTATATTCTGAAATATGCTTATGAGACATTTCTTCATTTTCTAATTTTATGTACATCAAGTTATGGGCTGATAAATTCCTACAGCATATGTACACTGATAGTTTCTGCATGCCATTCTCATAAAGTATTTATCTCACTGCTAATATCATTCTGCATACACATTTTGCAGTCTCCTTGTTTTGAATGATGTTATATAATGGTTTATGACTATGGAAACAGGTCTGGAATGAATCGAGTGGTGAAAGTTTGCTAAGAATTCAAGTTATACTCGCAGTGCAAAATTTCGTGGTGGCTCTTGGTCCTCGGTCACCTATGTCCTATAACATGTTGCTACCTATTCTACAGTTCAGTACTGATATAAATAGTCCAGATGAACTCAATCTCCTGGAGGATGGAGTGCTGGTTGGTATATTTTTTGTGGTATTTGGAAATTTTGGTGCCATGTTTTCAACACACAACAGCCAAGGGAAATAGTTTTGCTGTCATATTATTTGGATACATCTGTAATTTGATGTGTATTTTATTTCATGTTTATTATTTTACAGTTATGGGAGGCTACCCTCAATCATGCACCTTCAATGGTTCCACAACTGCTGGATCTTTTTCCAAATCTTATAGCTATTATGGAGAAGAGCTTTGAACATTTACCGGTTTGTCCTCATGCTCCCCAAATCCTGGATATTTCTAACTTCGCTAATATCTAATATTATAAACATTTTAATGCATAATAATATAGTAAGTATTGCAATGAGTGTTTGAGTAGCTGGAACTCGTCAGTATCTCCCACCTGTGAAAGTCTCATAGTGATATGTTGTGGTATGATTCAATGTTATCAGAACCGAAAACCAGACCGGACCGATCGACCCCAAAAATTTGAAACTGGACCAGACCAGAAAAAAAATGGTCGACCTAAAACTAATCAAATATTCAAAATTTGAAAAAAAACATATATATTAATGTGCATCAATACGAATCCAAACCAGTTATACACAAATATGCAAAGATTCTCATTTATATAGCAAGTAAGAGTGCATATAACCAAAATAGCACCGAGTGAAATATTGCAGTTTCTGTTATAGTTTGATTGATTTTATAGTTAACATGTGTGTAATGAGGTCCCCATCTTTAATGGAATGGAGGCATATTATTGTATGCTATTCATACCTCCATCTCTTTTGATCACATGCACATATTAGAGTAAATAGAGTGCATGTTGGAATAAAAGCTTAATGATAATTTCTGTGTTAGTGTGAATGATTTTGTGATTGCTCTTACCTTCTCTTATTCGAGTCATTTGAAGTTTGAACGCATATTGTTTCTTGTTTATCTCTGTCTCACTGTTTCTTCCAAACTTATAACCTTGGTGGATTCACGCTCGAGTCTCCACAAGGAGAATATTCGAAGTTGCTTGTAGTGTTCGAAGTCAGAACTAGAAATATAGAAGAACATTTTAGAAAATCTTACAAGGCTTGAAAAATAAATGTTAGAGTTTACATGTGCGGGAAGTGCATGTACAAATAAAAAAATTGATAAATATAATATGAAGTGAAACTGATGAGGACACACCACATGTGGACAGTTGAGAGAGACCCAGGAAGATACAATCAGTCAACCACTGCAAAATTGGTTTTGAAACCTATTGCTCATTTTAAGACCATGTTTTGATCATTTCTTTTGCTTTTGAGGAGTTTTTTTTTGTTTCTAAATTGAAAATAAAGCTTCTAGTTTCGAAAACTCTAACATAATGTACAAAAATTGGCAGAAATTTGTTTTTTTTGTTCCTTAAAAAAATTGGAAATCCGCCCCTTTAAGTGCGTCGTATGAGTGTTGTGCAAAACCGGACCGAACCGGTCGAAACCGTACGGAACTTGCCGGTTTCGTTTTTTGGCCGGAACATGTACGGAACCGGCCGGTTCCGTTTTTTTGGCCGAAACTGGTATAGAACCAGCCGGTTCAATACGAAACCAACCAAAAATGGTTCGGTATCGCCGGTCCAACTGTTTTTTCCCTGAAGGTCGGTCCTACCAGCTAGTTTTGTCGGGCGAGCCGGTTCTGATAACAATGGTATGATTAGATTCAGTGACTTGGAAAGTTTAATGATCAATCCCATTTGTTTGGGTTGATCAAAATCTTTGTGAATGGCTGAATGATTCAGTGAATAGATCACTGATTTATCATACACGTTAAGTAACATTCTCCTCATTTTCGTAGTAATATTTTTTTTTGTCGAAAAGCTGTTGCAGTCCTTTGTTTGCTACCACCTTGTAGTTGAAAGTAGGTGATTTAAGGTGTTGCATTTGAGTAGGAAGTTCTATGACAAGGTTACTGCCATGATCCTCATGCTAGACAACATCATTCCTCTCCTAAGAAGCATCATTTGTATTGCTAGCTTCTTCACATCTATCAGGGGCTCCCTGTCCAACTATCATGACTTCCCAGGCCCCAATAAATGTTGGATGTCCTTCCGTAGGTACTTAGTGATTGTTTTAAAATTCTCGCTCTTGAGGGTATGGATGATTAACTTTTACTTTTCTAGAGTATTTGGGTATAGTAAAATATGCCTTTTTTCATCCTTTTTGTATTTTCCTGGATACTGTTTTCTTGGTTGGGGCATCCTTTAAAGTCCCCTTGTACTTTTTGTACTTTCCTTTCTAGTTTTTGTTGGAGCTCGCTTTAGTTGGCTTGTGTTGTTGTTAAGTGTTTTTTATGTCCTCTACTCCCATTGGCTTGCTTTTGGTTATTCATAGGCACTGTTATCCCACAATTTGTACTTTGATAGAAGGAAAAGTAAAAGGAAAGCAAATTGGCGTAACTTGAGGGTATCCTATCACTGTCACCTCAATATGATTCCTCTTTCTATTTAGGGATGTAGGCATAGGGGAGACGTCCCCGGTGACCCGGGGGTTTGATAAGGCAAGGTAAAAATGGCTAATAAAAAATCCCCTCTCACAAGTCACCACCGAACAGAAAGTCCCGGTTTTATAACCAATGAAATGATAATATATCAAAGTGTACCTGCCCGGAACAAAGCAACAAGAACCTATATATATATTKGCAAGTACACTTGCTGGTTAGCACTTCATAAAACCATAGACTTTCTCAATAAAAGCAATTGGCTGATAAGGATGAAGTAAACAGAAAATTAGAACAACAATATTTAAAATGMAATACTTCACAATGAGTGCCTTGAAACARCTTCAAAATGACTAAGAATAATCAACCATTAACATCATAATACTAGCATTTATTAGAAGCAATCAAGACAATGCAATAATCAACCCTTTCAATTGCTTTTAGAAGCTTTTAATGCTGCAATGTATGGCTGTAGCTTAGTTTAGTAACAACAGCAATAATGTTACTAGATTAGGCTATTCTAGTGTTAGAAATGCTTACTAGGAAGCTCAAGGTATAGGTTTTGATGGTTGTTTTGATCAATCACTCAACAAGAAGGCTTAGACTAGTGCTTCAGGGCAAATGGAGTCAATGATGTGGCAACAAATGTTGAAGAGAAATAATGATAATAGGAGAGTCAAAGACAAGAGAGATTGATAGATTGGAGTGTTGGAAACCCAAGGCTCCAATTATCAAACCTTAGGGGAAACTAGCTATTAAGGTGCAGGTAACCCTAGGCCTTAGTAGATTTCCTCCCTATTTAACTCAATGATGAAGCAAAAATCGGCTAAGATGAAGCAATGGATACTAAGGTGTTGCAGTGGCAAGGTCCTAGCAAATGCTTCAAGAAAATTGGCCTCTTGACAAGATCTAGTAAGTGAAGGCTTTTAAAGCTAGGACAATAACATGTGCTAGTCTTCCTAGGGTTTAATCAAGCAATTTCATAATCTTTAATGTAAATGCAAGATAAATAAGACTATAACCCTTCAATTAAGAATAATTGCAGAAATATAACTTACATACACCAAGAATCATCAAGAGAAACCCTAGTTGAACACATCCACCAAGAAACTTGCCAAAATACTCCAAATTTAGCCTTCCTCAACAAGTGCGCCTAAAATTTCAGCCAAGAAACCCTAGATAGGGAGCAAATTTGAGTCCTCAGAAGTGTGAGTGAAAGATGATGAAAAATAATAGTGATTTTCCCCTTGTTTATACAGTTACAATGACCAGGATTAGGTCAAAAAGGCCGATATGGCCAGTTACACAAAATATCTAGTTTTTACATTAAATGTCATAAATAAACCCTAAATCAAGCTGTAAAGATGATGTCATGCCCTTTTAGGGTGACATTAGGCCCTTTTAAGGCAACGTTGGCCTCCTGTAGCAAAACGTTAGGCCTCCTTGGGCCTCAGGATCCTGCCACACATGCCACTTAGCACACAACTACCTGCAGAGTATCCAAAATGCTGGGTGACGTCATGGGCATTCCAAGGCATATATCACGGTGAAAAGGGCAAGAGCCAGATAAAATATACGAACCAAACACACGGTGAGGCTACGCTCACTTCTCTATTATTCAATGAAGACGGATTACATCCTTATATAGGAAAATACTCTATTGAGTCGGTTACATGCAAACCAAAGACAACTAGACTCTTAACTATGAACTGACTCTTAACACTCCTACAACTGACTTTCACAACTGAAACTGATAACTTGTGCTTACAAGTGGCGCTTACTCCATTATTTCCAAGTCTCCCCCTTAATGGAGAATGGATTGACTTCTACACCCAACATCTCCCTAAACAGTTCAAACTTAATCTTTCTAAGAGGCTTAGTGAAAATATTAGCAACATTTTCACTAGTATTACAATACACAAGAGTTATTTCATTTGATTGCAACTTTTCTCGAACAAAATGATACTGACTTTCAACATGCTTTGTCCTTGCATGAAAAATCGGATTCTTCGCAATATTGATTGAACTTTGATTATTACATCTGATCATCGTAGGTTCCTTTCGTTCTTCTCCAACATCTTGAAGAAGTCTTCTTAACCAAACAACTTCACAAGTTGCTGCACACAAGGCTTTATTTTCTGCTTTAGTAGAAGACAAAGATATAGTAGGCTGCTTTTTACTGCTCCATGAAACAACCCCGGATCCAATGCTGAACGCATATCCAGTGGTTGATCTTCGATCATCCAGATTGCCAGCCCAATCAGAGTCTGAATAACCTGTCAACTCAACATCAGCTGCATCAGTATATTTAATACCATAATCAAGTGTACCTTTTAAATACCTGAGTA
>ML808888.1:9336-27222 GCA_009831015.1 Picea engelmannii
TTTATTGTAAAAAGGCCTTGAGAGCCTCATTGTAATCATCTTCTTGCAAATGGGCGTTGTCGTCACATCTCGTCTCAGAGATAAGCCGCCACCATTCTAGCAAGCTTGTTTCCGCTGCATTTTACAGTTTCAGCTTATTTCGTTATTTAATAGAAAACCAGTTTTACTGTATCTCTGTTATTTTTGTGTTAAGCACCTGTTAATAATCTGTATTCATTTCGTTCTGCTCATAAAATCCGGATCAGGGATGCAGGGGGTTCAATGGGGGTTTTATGAAGGAAATCTAGGGCCTAGGTTTTGTAGGTTGTCAGGTGTGAGATTCTTGTATTTTTTCATGTATGAATGGAGGACACACAACTATTGGATCACTTTAATGGTCTTCTGATAGAAGATGAGATCTTATATTACTCAATCTTTAACCTTGGGATTCGGATTTATGAGTGGAACGAAATGATACCGAAGATATAATAAAGAAATGTATAGAGATATCTCAGATATCCTATAATATAACATAAATATATTAGAGATGCAACCATAAACACAGAGATACAGTAATACACAATTTCTATTAATGAGTGAAATGAACAAAATTGTAGAAATACAAAGTGAAAGAATCGCTAGAATGGTGGCAGCTTATCTCTGAGAAGAGATGTGATGACTACTCACATTCACAAGAAGATGGATTACAATGAGGCTATAAAGACCTTTTTAACATAAAGAAAATCCAAAACCCTAACTTCGGAAGATGAAAATCCTTGTAATATTTCAGCCGAAAAGTATTTTTTCCAGTCGAAATATATTTTTCTAACGGATTTCTCGTTTTTCGGTCGAACATTATTCTTTCATCCGAAAGGTGGGTCAGAGAATACCATCGATCGGAAAAAAAATGAAGGGACACATCATTTCGTTTCAGTTCGCGCGAAATCTTATAAATACGCTTTCGGCCAAACCAATTTAACACAATTCACTCGCTTGTTTCATGGTTTTGCATATGTGGAGCCCCTAAGCAAAAGTTTGAATCATTTTTTTTCGTTGTTTTGAACAAGGTGGTTGATGTTTTGAATGCAAAAAAAAATTATATATTGAAGGCATTGTTGAACATAAAATTCTTGATATTGTTTATAATAATTTTTGTGACAATAAAGTTTTTATGAGACTATTCTGAAATGTTGATTTTTTTTAAAACTTTTACAGATAATTATACTCATGGAAAACAAAAGTTTTAACAAGAGAAAATTTGATCGCCCTCGAGACAAAACTTTCCATAACGAACAAAGGAAAGAGCATTATTGGAGAAATAAACAAGAACATGAAAATATTGAAGAAAGAAACGATGATGATGTAAATAGAGATTTTCAAAAAGAAGAAGTCCAACCAGATATGCATGTACATATTTTCTATATTAAAATTATAGAATTCGTTTATTTAAATTATTGTTTAAAATGTAATTGATTGTAATTTGGATTTGATGTTCCAACAGTTTTGTTGACCCCATTTTGGGTAGTTTGGTGTATCAACTACTTGGGGGCATAACTTTGGCATAAGATCTTTGTTTGGAGCTCACAATAGCTCGTTGGAAATGTATCGTCGAGGAGATTCATTTTGGGGCCTCAATCAGAGACTTCAACTATCATTGAGGTGATCTATCCAAAAAAAAAATTCATTTAGACCCTCAAAATGGCCCGAGAAGTTTAGGAACCAAAAAACTGCTAAAAATAGTAAATTTCCAGAAGACTATTTTGAGCCGATTGGAATAGTTGGGTGGCCACTGATATCCACCTGGATCAATCCTCCCTCCTTAGGAATAACTGGTCTCCATTGCGTTGAGTTCACGGGGGAGAGGGAAAAGTATTTGTTGAATCTGCATCTTTATGAGTTGCTTGCCTTGCTGGACAAGTTGCGTTGCTTAGCTTGTTGAAGGCTGTAATGAACCTGTGGTTGGAAGGGTTGGAACTTTTTAACTAGTCTGGCTACATGAGATGACTATGTGAAGAAGGAATCCTTGCGTTTTTATTCAATCTTGTCGACCTTCTTATATTGGACAGACGGTGCTTGGACTAAGGTTGTAATGGTTGTGGTGTTCCTCTGTTCACCTTTTGAAAAGACCATGAAGAAGCTAAATTTTTTAGTATGAGATAATACCTTGCAGCACTATTTAGGTGGGACATTAATTGGAACTACCTCTAGTATCTTGTGGCGATGACCCCCTAGAGTAGCAATGACACTACGAGGTCGAGACTCATAAATAGCATGGCGCTTCCACATATATGGATTTCCAAAAAGAACATCACATACATCCAATGGGTAAACACCACATAATACCTCATCCTTGAAGGGTTGGATGTTGTATGACAATCGACACTGTTGGCTTACACGGAGGTCTCGTCCTTAGCGAAGCCACCCAATGTTGTATGATTGTGGGTGTGGTGTTGTCGACAATCCCAACTGTTTGATGACCTCTGCTGAGATGCAGTTCTTCTGACTTGTTCTATCAACAATGAAATACAACAGGGTCCTCTTCACCCACATCTTTGAATGAAAGAGGTGCTCCCCCTCTTCAGGATCCGTTGGTTCTTCTGGTTGAATTGTTTCAGTCATGACAGTATAAGTGGGGTATGTGTCGATGATCTTTCTTTTGCCAATATTTTTTGAATCAGGTTTCAACTCCTTGTCTTTGATCTCGACCACCAATGATTGTTTTGAGTGACATTCATTAGTGTTGTGCCAAGGTATTTTGTGGAAATTGCACCATTTTCCAGCGTCCTTCTTTATATTTTCCTTACCCTTCTTTTCCTTTGGCTTTGACTAGTTTTCTGAAGGATAGTTGTTAGGTCCATATTTACCACACTTTGGTTTTTACATATTTGCAGACCCGAACTCCCGCTTGTTCTAGTGTTTAAATTTCTGCTCAATTTTAACAACATATTGATAAGAAGCACCCAGTGATGAGATGTCCATAAAATCCATTTCAATTTTCATATATATGTGTAGAGCCCCATGGTATTTGAGAACCAAATGTCACTCAAAGTATTTGATAACCATCTTAGTGCGCAAGGTATGGAAGGTATTGGTGAACTCTGACACTGCTTGGCCCCTCTATTGACGAAATGTGGTCCATCTCATGTACTGGTCTTCATAGTTTCCAAAAGTATAATATTGTTCCTTGACCACATCCACACAAAAAAACCCAAGTGGGATCGACCCCATATATTCCAGACTCCTCTATGGAACTCTTCTTCCAATAAGTTTCCCACGAATGTTTGACATGGGGGAGAGCCTTAAGGAGTACGAAGGTGATATTTTCCCTATAGAAAAAATTATGAACAAAGAAATAACCTTCTAACAAATTTATCCATATGTCTAGAGCATCTGCATCTATCTGACCTTCAAATACGAGGATATCAAAACTAACTTGTACCTTGAAAGGAGAGGTTCTTCCAAAGTGGTCGCTTGATGAAGATGCACCTACTGTTATCGACAAGCGTTGAAGGATGTGGGAAAAATTCTCCATCATTTCATCCCTATGTCGCGTAAGAGCTCGCTCAAGAAACAAATTGATAGAATCTTCTTCTTTGTCATGTTTATTTTCTTCTGCCATGGAGGGTTTCTTGGGCATGCGATATCGATTGTCCTGAAGAGAGACAAGCTCTATACCCAACTTTCTATACTTGAACCTCGTCAGGGACATGCATTGGAAAACTATCAAGAGCAGGCTGCTCTAATACCATTGATCAAGATTTATGAGAGGAACGAAACGAGAGCGGAGATATAATAAAGAAATGTACAAAGATATCTCATATATCTAGTAATATAACATAAATATATCAGAGATGAAACCATAAAAATAGAGATACAGTAGTACACAATTTCTATTAATGAGTGAAATGTACAAAACTGTAGAAATACAGAGTGAAAGACTCGCTAGAATGGTGGCAGCTTATCTCTGAGAAGAGATGTGACAGTTACTCACAATCACAAGAATATGGATTAAAATGAGGCTCTAAATGCATTTTTAACATAAATAAAATCCAAAACCCTAACCCTCGAAGATGAAAAACCAACAGTTTTGTGGACCCGGGTAGTTTGGTGTATCAACTTCGCGAGGGCATAACTTTGGCATACGATCTCCATTTGGGGTGCACGATAACCGTTGGAAAGGTATTATTGAGGAGATTCAGTTTTGGGGCTCAATCAAAGCCTTTTTCCATCATTGAGGTGCTCAATCCCCAAAAAAATTCATTTAGGCCGTTAAAATGGCCCCGAAAGTTTAGGAACCAAAAAACTGCAAAAAATAGTAAATTTCCAGAAGACTGTTTTGAACTAGTTGGAATATGTGGGTGTCCCCATATTCCACTAGAGGGTTCCCCCTATTCTTCTATAGGTTTCCCCCTCGAAGAGGCAAGTGAACATTCTTTCCTATCAATAAAGATGTTATTATGGTGTTGTGGTTTCATCTATTGTGTTGTTCCATTGTTATTCTCTGCAATATTTCTATTTTCGGCTATTATAATAGATCTGGTACTTTACATCATGTCCTAAGAAACTATATAAATCATTTTGAGTCTTTGGTACTATAAGTTTACAAATAAATTCCACCTTTGTTGGATCAACCTTGATTCCTATATATGATATACAATGACCAAAAACAATTCCTTCATTAAGCAACACATAACATTTTTCACCGCTTAATGAAATATTGGCTTCTTAACATATGATAAAAACATTTTCAATATTTTGTAATTCTTCCTCAAAAGAATTATCATAAACCATAAAATCATCCATATAAACCTCTACACAATCATGGATTAAGTCGGAGAAGATACCTAAACTGCACGTTGAAAAGTAGTAGAAGCATCGCATAACCCAAAAGGTAATACTTTATAAGCATATGTTCCCCATGGGAACGTAAATTTGGTTTTATCTTTATCTTCCATAGTGATTTGAATTTGATTATAACCGTTGAATCCATCAAGAAAAGAGAAATATTTTTTCACTGTTATGGTATCTAAAACTTGATCTATAAATGGAAGGGGGGAATGATCTTTTAAGGTAGCTTTATTTAATTCATGATAATATATTCAAAAATTCAATTTACCATTTTTAGGACCAATTACTAAAGATGAAACCCATTGACTGTCAGAAATAGAATATATGAAATTCACAAATTTAGCAATTTTTGCAATTCTTCCTTTACAATTTCTTTTAGAACTGGATTCTTATGTATTTGGGATTGTCTTATTTGCCTAGAATTTTCCTGAATATAAGTGTGATGTAAACATGATTCAGGATGAATCCCACACATATTAGTATACTCCCATGCAAATGCACTAGAATGTTTTTGTAGTATTTGAATTAATTGTTCTTTTTGTGATTCTTCAAGTTTAGAATTTCCATTTAATGTTTTTTCTTACTTAATCTCAACAGAAGTACTACAAGATTGTGACATTGAATTAATAAAAGACATAGAATCTAATATTGATGAAAAATTATCTACGGTACAATTTTCTTGAAAATATTTTTCCAAGATATGATCAAATGAAGACTTCCCCCAAGATATTGATATAATCAGAATTAGTAATGAAATTAGTGATTTGATTTTCTTAAATATCCTCTTTTAAATTCATAGCTTGGACAATTGTTAGGATTGGGTGTACTATTTATTCATCATTATTTTCATCATCAATACATCGTGTATTTTCTAATTCAATTAAATGTTTTGCATGTGGATGCAAAGTAATTTTTTTAACTAAATTACCATGTGAAATTGTCATGTCTCCATATCTACAACTAATAAATGCATTAGTTGTAGCTAACCATTTAGGTGTAGAATGAAAATTTTTCATTACATCTTTCTCCGCACAAATATCACAAAATCCAATATTATTCAAAGGACATTCTCTCAAACAATGTTTCTTTCTACATCTAGGACAAAAAATAGACAAATTTGCATTCGCTTCCTCTTTCCTTTACTTAGTTTTTAATGTATCTAATTGTGAACTAAGAGTACTAAATATCAAATTTGAAATTATCCAATAAATTTCCAATTTCATCTCTACTTACCCCAACAGTTGTTGATCTATTAACCCTATAAATGATATCTCTAGGTCCCTTACTAGTTTTAGCCTTTCCTTGAGAGATATGTGTGCAAAAATCAAATATTTATGATTAAGTAGGTTGAGATACGTCTCTTTTACCCATAATATTAAGTACATCTACCCATTCATTCTCGATTCCACAAAGAAAAATAATCTTAAGAGTCTCTAAATCTAATTGATGTTTATTGGCTCTTCTTACATTATAATGGAATCTTTCCACATAATCTTCAAGTATTTCATCCTCCTTTTTTGCCATTTTAAACATTTCCTCTCTCAAATATTTATTTGCAAAATAGTCTTGATACTTTGAAAGAAACATTTTACGCATTTCATCCCAAATTTTGATAGAGTTAGTTCTTGAACCCATGAACCAACACAAAGATACATATTTAAGAGTAGATGAAAACAACTTCAGTTTTTGTGCATCATTAGAGTAGTCATAACAACAACATAATACATCAAATTTAAAAACAAAAGTTCTAGGATCCTTAGTTACCATACCATGGAAGTTAGGTAATGTTGATGGTTGAATATTTTTTATTTCAACTACTATTGTTGGATCCAAAGTGGGAAACCCAAACTCATCTTCGACATTTTATGTTCCTACACCTTATGTTCCTCCTCATGTTCTTATTTTTGCTTCCATGTTTCAACCTCCAAATATTCCTTCTTATTCACACATATTATCTTGTCTCTAGATTACATATTCTTCTGATGAAATAGAATTCTCTAGTTCTTTGATAGGATTTATTGTAGATGATATCTCTAATTGTTCTTCTTGACAAGTAATAAATTCTTCTTACTATGGATGATATGACAATATTACAACTTCCTATGGATGATATATTTCCATAGCTTTTCCTTTGGAGATTTCCTAGTCTTTGTCCTTTTCTTTTACTTGAGAAGCCACAATTTTGCTTGATTGTCCTCCTCTTGTTATTATACCTACATATGTATTAGTGGATCGAGTGGATCTTACTGCACCATGAGTTGCAATTGATGGAGTGGTGGGTGGATTGGTAGAAATATCATTCTTCCTATTCCACTAGTAAATCTACCTCTAGGATCTCTACATCAGTAATAACATACTTTAGATTTAGAGAAAGAAAGTACCCATGATAATGGATGCACAGGTTCTTACCTATTGTCTTTCCATCTCTAATCCATTTTTTCTAGAATGTTAGCACCAAAAGAAATCATATACAAGAAAAACAATTGAATTGCTAAAACAAAAAAATATATATAATTTCTCTAATCCTTCCATCATTTCTCTAGCAACAATGCCAAAAATCTCAAACAATTTATATGAGTAAATTTTATTACATTAAATTATCAACTGAAATTCATAAACTTGTGCAATGCAAGCATTGTATGTGCAGAATTAGATCATTTATAGAATCTATCCTTTTTGAAATTACTAAAAACACTTGCATACATATGACAAACTTTCATGAAACTAAAAGCTAATTCGACCATTCTTGGTGATTATCATGTACACTATTGGGATCTTGTTGTCACCAAGTTATCTCTTTTCTAGTCTCATACTTTCCAACTTACCAGAGATCATCATTCCATTGTTGGTGAATTATAAAACATGCCACATGATCCAGGTGGACATCGATGGACACCCACCTATTCCACTAACTCAAAATATAGTTTCCATCTTGGCACTTTTTCTATAGTTTTCCGAGTCCCAAACTTTTGGGGTCGTTTTAAGGCCCTAAAAAAAGTGTTTTTGGCTCAAAAGCACTTATAATGTTATGAAAGGAAGATACTAGGACAAATGGAATGTGTACTCCTCATCTAGACCTTTCCAACAAGGTATCAAGCGCCCTAAACGAAGATCGTATGAAAACGTTATTCCCTCAGTTAGTTGACGTATCATCTACCCCCATCAGGGCCCACAAACATTTTTGTGTTTCATCTCTTGGGGTTAGGTTTTGTATTCTTAGAGTTTTCTCATTTATGATTTATGTTAAAGAGGCCTTTGGAGCCTCATTATAATCATCTTCTTGTGAATGCACATAGCTTTCATATCTCTTCTCAGAGATAAACTACCATCATTCTGGCGAGTTCATTTGACTATGTATTTTCTTTTACATTCTCTGGATATTTCAATCTTTAACAAAAACTGAGTATTATTGTATCCTTGTGTTTCAGTCCTATTTATGTGTTTCATTTTGTTCCCTCATAAATCCATATCAGTGGTATCAAAGAATTTTGTTCTTTATATGTTTCTCGATGCATGTCCCCAATGAGGTTAGGGTATAAGGCATTGGGACTTGAACTAGTCGATCCTTTGGAAAACCATCCTTGCCAACCCTGATGGTCGCCCATGGAGGAGGAAAAGAGGGACAAGGGAGAAGGATATCATATTAATTTGTTTATCATGAAATCCCTTGCGCAATAAAGGAACAAGATTATGGTATTGTTTCCCAAATCCTTCGATGGCTATCGAAAACAATAGATGCATATTTGTCAAGCGGACATTTTGGAGGCACCGCCCCCTTCAAGATACAAGTTAATTTTGATATTCCCATATTTGTAGGTCAGATATATGTTGATGATTTGGAAAAGTGGTTAAATATACTAGAAGTTTATTTCTTTATCCACAATTTTTCCAATAAGGAAAATATCACCTTTCTCTCCTTAAGGTTGTCCCCCATGTCAAACATTGGTGGGAGACTTACTGTGAGAAAAAAACCATAGAGGATTCTAGAATATTAGGGTTTTCACCCACTTGGGACTCTTTTATGGATTTTGTCAAGGAAAAATATCACCTTGTTGGAAACTACGACGACTAGTACATGATATGGACCACATCGCATCAGGAGAGGGACCAAAGAGTGTCGGAGTTCACAAATACCCTCCAAACCTTGCGCACCAAGATGGGTATTAGAGACTTAGAGCATTATATGGTTATAAAATATGATGGGGGTATACATAGGTACATCCAAACAAAAATGGATGTTTTGTACATCTCGTCACTAGGATCCACTTATCAATATGTTTTCTAAATCAAGCAAAAATCTAATCAGAGGAACAAGTAGGAGTTTGGATATGCAAATTCATTATAAAAAAACTATGGAAAAGGTAGGCCCAACAAAAATAACAAAGGATAAAGCAAGGATGGATAGCCTTAGGAAAACCAGTCAAAGCCATAAACAAAGAAGGGTAATGGGAAGACAAAGAAAGACATTGGGAAGTGGTGCAAGTTCCATAAAATCCCCTAGCACAACACCGATGAATTTCACTTGAAGCAGTCATTGGTGGTTGAAATGAAAGCCTCAAAGGCAAGTATGGGCTCCAAATATGATTCAAATCCAGAAAAGCGAAAGCAAATCATTGATGAAAAACCCATTTCCACAGTCACTACCACCAAGAGCCATCCAAATGAACCATAAGAGCCAAGGGAAGGTGAGCACCTTTTTCCCTCGCACATGTTGGTGAAGGGTGCTCCACTAAATTTCATTTTTATAGCAGATGAAAAAATAACCTCATCTCATTAGATTTCATCAACCGATTGGATTTTTCAACAACACCACATCTGCAACCATACAACATTGGGTGGCTCAACTAAGGACTAGATCTTCGCATTAGCCAAAAATGTCACCTTCCCTATGGCATCAAGCCCTTCAAGGATGAGGTATTGTTTGAGGTTGTCCCACTCAAAGTTGTTGATGTTATTTTATACCATCTATATATGTGGAAACATCATGTTGTATATGAATCTAGAACTCACAGTGTCATTGTTACTACAGGAAGACAACTGTACAAGATAGAGGTAGCTCCACCTACCACATTTTCTTTAGTCTCATCTAAGCAGTGTAGGAAGGTCATCTCCCAAAATGGGAATTTTTTTGTCTTCATAATTCACTTTCAAATTCAATGTAAGGTCATGACCACATGCATGACCCGCGCACAGGGATCCTCTATGCAGCAGAAACAAGTGGAAAATGTAATGGAACAATATTGAGGCATCTTCACCTCACCTATTGGGGTTCCTTTGCACTATCAGGTAAATCATTCAATTGATATGACCCCTGTAAATCCTTTACCTAATGGGTTAGTGTATCAATGCTATCTCCTGTAAAATGAGGAAATTAAGAGCCAAATTCAAGACTTTCTCCAAAAACGGAACATTCAACCAAGATCCTCATCCTGTAGAATCCCTATCATGCTCATATAGAAGAAATATGGGAGCTAGCAGCTTTGTATTGATTACAGACCTCTAAAAAAAATCATAATTAGGAACCATTACCCAATTCCCTGAATTAATGACCTTATTGATCAGTTCAAGGAGGCCAAGTACTTTAGTAAGATTAATCTAAAGTACGACTAACACTAGGTTCCCATAGAATATACTGGTGTATGGAATACTACTTTCAAGTATAAAGAATGTCTTTTTGAGGGGTTGGCCATGCCTTTTGGCTGGAAGAATTCCCCAAAAACTTTCATGAGGTTGATGGAAGACATCTTGTGGCCCTTCACCAATTATTTTGAGGTTTTTTATCTGTATTACATCCTCGTCGTCAACAAGATTTGGGCAGAACAATTGAAGCACATTCAATAGGTCCTCTACACTCTATGACAACACAAGTTATATGATAACTTAGAGAAATTCTCCTTCAGCATGAACATGGTCCAATACCTTGAATACATTGTATATGATCATGGTTTGCATGTAAATTCAATAAAGATCCAATTCATTCATGACTAGACAACCTCGACAACACTAACTAAGCTTTGAAACTTCTTAGGCCTTGCAAGCTTCTATCGTAGATTCGTATTGGGGTTCTCCCATATCGCATGTGATTTCAACAAAGTGACCATGGGTGGTTGCAAAGCCAAATTTATGTGGGGCAGATCACAACAAAAATCCTTTGAGGATCTAAAACATCGCTTATGCTCAGCCCTAGTTCTCACCTTACCCGATCTCCAATAAATATTTTAGATTGAGATAGATGCTTCTGATTATTTTTTTGGTGTCATTCTCACTCAGCATGGTCATCCAGTGGCATGTTATAGTGAGACACTCTTAGTTTTTGTCTGTAGGTACCCCACATATGACAAAGAAATATATTCCATCACACAAGCCTGCTGCCAATGGAAGCATTATGACGCAGACCCCCTCTACTCTCCCTCAGGGCTGCTCAATCTTCTGGTCAAGGATCGATTAATCTTTGAGATGGATCAACTCCTCGAGACCTTACTGGTCTCAATATCAATCAAACAGATGCCCTTTTATTACCCTCAAGGTTTTCACGGTCACAATCTAGTTGTTACCGAGTTTTTTGTCAATCGGCGGTTCACAGTAATTGTGGGCTGCCAACGTGCTCTCTATTTATCGAAGAGATCTACCCCCAATATCCGAAAAGTGCTCACCCAATCTCCTTTAAATCATGGTCATTTATCCCCTATCCCAACGAGATCAACAATGCTAGTAAATAGTGGGCTGTGAACTAGCACGTCCGCTAATTTTTCCTCCTCTCCCCGCAATGATTCTTCGCCATCGATTTTCCATTCTCAGATCGACGGTTATCCATGGGTCCTTCCTTCTTATCACCCTATTCCAAATATCACACTGACAGGCGCTAACTCCTTCCTCACCTGTGACCTTGGGACATGACCCAGGGATTAACCTCCTAGCACTTCGCAACTTCAGGACCTTCAGCCAGGGCCAGATCAACAGTCCTCATCCTCCTTCACAATCAACGATCGAGATCCACTTTGGGACTTTGTGATTTGGGGTTCGACACTTTCAACCTATGCTTTCCCCAGAGTATTTTGTACCCAAAGTTCCAGATCAGGCGCCGCGCATCCACTCATGATTCTTCAGCTCCCAAGTGTTTTGATCTTCTTTTGTTTTCAATCCATTCAAAAAATGATTTGCAGGGAATGTTAGCGTTAAGATTCCGAATTGATTCAAAGGCACGCTAAGGTGTTGATTTGTCTGTCCATGTGTGCTTGTTGATGATGCTCCTACATCATACTCCACTGCTAGGAAAATCATGAGCTCCCACTCATGGCTCCCTATGCTATGTTATTGAGATCCTCCAGGGTCCCATAACTTCTCTTGGAGTTGTCCATTTGCTCCTTTCCCTTGCTTCTTCTTCTTCCCTATTTCTCCTGTAGGTTTTCTTTTGTCCCATACTTCTCTGTTGGTTTCTCTTTGTGCTACTTCCAACATCAATCTCTTTACCTCCTCTATCACCTCTTCCAGTTGGTCCAATGGATGGCTCTTCTCCTTCATCTCATTCTGCTGCATCTTCCTTTCATCAACTTCCAACCTGACTTGTTGGATTAGATGACTTTGCATCTTTACCCTTCTCTCCAGGGCCTTCATTTCTTCACAAATCAACAAAATCCATGTTATATGATGCTCTCTCCTCTGTTTTAGGTCCACATTCTATAGTTATCTCTTGCTCAGCTTCCTAGCTGAAAAATTTGAGCCATTCCTATGAATTATCTTCTCCTGCTGCTATTGATGTAGGTTCCAATTCTTCATGTTCATCTTTTTGGCTGAAATTTTCGAGTAACTCCACCCAACGTTCTTATTTATCCATCTCTTGGGCACATTGAAATGTGTGCTCTTCCTCCTCCATGATGGTCTCTGTTGGTTGACTTCTCCTCTCATGTATTCTACTCTGTTGTGTTTCATCCTCACCAATGGATAGATCAATTTGGTCCCCTACATCATCTTCATTTCATGTGGCACTAGTTGACCACTCTATTGCAGAATCTAGTTCTTCAGTCTCACCACTAAGTTGTTTCTCAGCTTCCTTTTATGACAGATTGACTTCTGTCATCTCCCTTTTTGGCATATCTTCAACTTCCTCCAACTTCTCCTCATGCTGGAATCCTTTCTCCCTTTTCCTGACTGCATCCTAGAAGTCCTTTTTTGGTTCTGTATTGTTCAACCAATCCTCCAACATCTTCAACTCTTTCTTGCATTGAGTGAGAAATTCATCTGAATTCTCCTCTTTTTCTGCTGGGGTAGACATCAGTGTCTGCTCCTTCTCCTCCTCTTTGAAAATCCTTATTGGTTGTCTTTCCTCTGTTGCACCTGCATCATAGACATAGTTAGTTTTAAAAGCATTCGGCCCCATGGCCTCTCTCTTGGATTCTTGTTGCATCATCTCCTCATGTGAAACACTCGTACTAGCCTTTGTTGGACTGTTATGTTGGATCATGTTTTCATTGATGCCAATGGTTTGATTGATTGATGTCAAGTGATTGATTGATGCCAAAGGATTGATTGATTGATGATTGATGTCAAATGGAATATGTATTTTCCTTGATGATATTAGATAGATGTCAAGTATATGATGCATATGATTTCATGCATAGATGAAGATGGATCAATGAGTTGTCATTGATACATGATGAAAAGATGAAGATGGTTCAATGTGGTTTCTTTGATATATGATGCATAGTTAGATTGACCATTATAGTCTTATCATGGTTGATAAGGTGCACAAATGGATTAACTCCAAAGTGGTCCCCTTATGGTGAAATCCCTCACGGGAAGATGCTTTACAATTGAGTTATACTAGAGGAATAATTGGAGGAATCATGCTTGAGTGTGGAATAATAAGATGAATATCAATGAATTTGTAAGTGAAGCTATTCTAGATGGATAGTGCTTGTCATTCCATTTCTGGTGGTATGTGGAACGTCACATAACTCCTCACGGTTAGAGAGTTATGGCCATGAGAAGTTGGAGAAACCGGGTTTGGGTAATGGACCCAAGTTTGTTTGATGGATTATGGTATGCGTTTTGATATATTTTCAGGTAAGACTATTCTATATGGATAGTACATGTCATGTCATTTCTAGTGGTATGTGGAATGTCACATAACTCCTCACGGTTTGAGAGTTATGGCCTTAAGAAGTTGGAGGACCCTCATATGTTGGCTTGAAGCCCCAAAAGGTCAAAGAAGTCAAAGAGCTCGCAAAGAAGAAATTATTATTTAAACGATAAAGTAAAGTAACAAAGTCAAGAAGGATTACTTAAATAATAAATTGATGTGACAAAATTAAAGAAGATTATTTAAATGATAAAGTGAGGTGGAAAAGTCAAGGAGGAATATTTAAATGATAAAGTAATGGAGAAATTTCTAATTATGGAAAGTGGTTAACCCTAAAAATGAGGAAAATAGGTTAAGTGACATATAAATGGGTTAAGTGACCTAGAAATGGGTTAAGTGACCTAGAAGATGGAGAGTATAAATAAGAGGCAAGGCTCTCTCATTTTACATGACACTTGAGAATATTGAATATCTATAGGTGACTGAAGTAACCAAAGGATATCTAAGCCAAAATTTTAGAGGGAAGGTGAAGAAAAGATGGTCGGAATTCAAGTGAGGATAAATTCTTTTGATGATGCTTTCTAAGGTATGTTATTTACAGGTCATCTCACCATTTTCACAATAAAGTTTTTCCTATAATGATTCAGACCGTGAGATTGATATGAAATTGAGGAAACATATCCAAGTATCTTTGGTAAAAAATTCATCTTGTGGGTCGTTGTATTTTTGGAGATACACTACGTGGAAAATAGGGTTTGTGGCTAGTCCTGAAACTAGTCTAAAACATGTGTTTCGGGTAAAAACGTCATAACTTCTTCATAACATATTCAAATTAAGTAATACCAAATGTGTTGGTTATAGTACAGTATTAATTATGTTGTGTAACAGTTTTATATCGATTCAACAAATATTTCGTGCGGGGCAAGCTCTACAAGGTCGCTCTCTAGAATAAGCCAGAATTCAACAAGGTATGCCATTTTTTATATAACTCCTTTTCTGAGAGGTTCCAAGTAGTGACACCTGGATGAATTGCATAAAACACATTGAAAAACATTGTGTATCAATTTCATATATTTATTCATTACAGGTACATAGTTATGATTATTTCAAGTTAGGGTTGTTGACTAATCCAAAACTAGTCATGGTTGAGACAAGTAGTTGATGAGTTGGCACATACATGAGGTGTATAGTTGATGATGTTGGTACATATTTATGAGTCATCGTTGATGGGTATTTGATACATGATTGGTATATACTTGTTACATGGTTGGATGCACTTGTTTATGGTACAAGTTGATTACAGGTTGTTTGGTACAGGTTGGTGCATGGTTGATGCACTTGTTTATGGTACAGATTGATATATGTTGAGAATTGTTGCCTCATCTCAGTTGGTGCTGAGGGTGTAAGTTGAGTCTTTCATTATAGATTTGGTGCTCTTGTAGATTTGTACTCTATTCATTTGTTGCTGAAAAACCCCAAGGATTTTAGTCCGTAATAAAAAGAAAATTGTGCATACATATTGTGTTCTTTGTGTTCCTTGTGGTGATGACTTGTTGATAATATATTGTTGATATGTGTTCACATATAACTGGTTATAAATGACAACAATGAGTAATGATTTAATGGTGATTGTTAACTAATGATTTTTGTGTAAGAGGGAAGTTTTGGGAAAAAGATCCCTACATTGTTCACCCCCCCCTCTCAGTGTAGTCGGTGTGTCCAACAATTGGTATCAGAGCGGGCCTTCACTATAATCCTTAAAAATATTGGAGGAGATCCATGGACACACAAATGGATGATGAAGATCCAATCCTTGATGTGGAAAACTATTCTACTTGGAGAATAGAGATGAGAGTACATTTGAAGGAAATGGGAGTAGGTATTTGGAGGGAAGCCATTGGTGGATCAGTTTCCATGAAGAACAAGTCAAAGTTTGTAGCTCAAAGGGAAGGAAATAATAATGATGCATTGGCACTCAAGACCATTCTTAGTGGATTCTCAAGCTCTATCCAAGAGAGCGTGGGACAATGCACTTCCGACAAGGATCTATGGCTAAAGCTAGAGAAGACATATCAAAGCAAGAAAGAAGATATTGAAGACCAATCCATCAAGATCATCAAAGGTAAAGAATCTCCAAAAAATCTTGATTGCATTATTTCTAAACGTAAGCTTGAAAAAATTTCAAATGAAGACAAAGAATCAAGTGATGATAGCACAAAGGAAAATCTTGAGGACATTTCAAATGAAGGCAAAGAATCATGTGATGATGTTGGCAAAAAGGAAGATCTTGAAGACATTTCAAATGAAGGTAAAGAATTATCAAAAACCCTGTTGGTTGTGGAGCCTGATTATCTTCCTGATTCAGAGGTCCTTGCTTTTAGCCATGTTTATACCCCATGAAGTATTTACACCCCAGAAGTATGTACACTCTTCCATGTGGGGGAGTGCATAGGGGGTTACCCCCTCTGCGGGGTGCGGGGGGGCTATCCCCCTGGCTGGGGGGTCTGGGGGCAAGCGGGGGTTCAGGAGCGAAGCCCCCGAAGGAAAAATTTCCTTGTAAATGTATATTGTAATTTCATTGTAAATATAGACCGTTCATTATAAGGTCACAGATCTAACGGTAGAGATTATGTTAGGGTTTTTGGCCCTAGAAGGCAACCCTCTTTTATGAGGGAAATGTATTGCGGCTATGGTTGATGGTGAATATTGTATTCTGAGAGAGGAGACTATGAGAGAAAGAAGAGGAAGTTACAACGGGTTTTACTGTAGGTTGTATCCCTTCATTTGTTGGATAATAGTAATGGAAGGACCTGTCAATTTCTCTGGTGGACGTAGCCCACACTGGGTGAACCACATAAATTTGTCTCTCTTGTATTGTGTATCTTCTGTGTTTTGTTTTCGTATTTGTTTTATTTTATTGCTCCGCGGTCCTGTTTTTTCTAATAACTGGTATCAGAGTGAAAGATAACTCACAGGAAAAGAGGGTTCCTGGTTCGAGTGGGAGCAATGTCGAAAAATGGAAAGTTTAGGGTCGAGAAATTTAACGGCCAAAACTACCAGTTATGGAAGATGCAGATGGAAGATTATTTATATTAGAAGGATCTATTCCTACCATTGGGTGCATTAGCAAAGAAGCCGACGGCCATGAAGGACGAAGAATGGGAGAATCTTGATAGAAAGGCTCTATGAATGATACAACTGAGCCTGGCAGCGTCGGTGGCTTTCAATATTTCCAAAGAAAAGACAACGAAAGGTTTGATGGACGCATTGGCCAAATTGTATGAAAAACCCTCAGCGTCCAATAAGGTATTTCTAATGAAGAGATTATTTAATATGAAGATGTCAGAAGGTGGGTCTATTGTAGATCATTTAAGTGAATTTAATATGGTTACTAATCAACTAAGTTCTGTAAAAGTGGACTTTGATGATGAGGTTAGGACTCTTCTAATCTTGTGCTCATTGCCAGAAAGCTGAAACAACTTGGTCATGGCTGTAAGTAACTCTGTCTTTGGTTCAAATACTTTAAAATTTGATGATGTTGTTGGTGTTATCCTTAGTGAGGAAATGCGACGGAAAAGAACAGGTGAGACATCAGGTAATGCGTTGAACATGGAGAACAGGGGAAGACAAAAGGATAGAGGAAAGGGCTCAGGGAACCGCGGAAATTCTAGGAAGGGCAGATCCAAATCCAGACTTGGAAAGATAGAGTGATGGAATTGTGGGAAGAAAGGACATCTGAAGAAAGACTGCAGAGCTCCAAAGAAACAAAGATATGGACAACATGAGAGAAATCAGGAAGCAAATGTAACAGGTGATGTGTTACAAGATGCTTTGATCCTTTCTGTAGATAATATTTCTGAGTCTTGGGTAGTAGATTTAGGAGCTTCATTTCATGCCACACCCCATAGGAAACATTTTCTAGATTATGTTCAAGGTGATTTTGGACAGGTTCATTTGGGTGATGATGCACCATGCAAAAT